>QYSD01000049.1:0-135148 GCA_009806315.1 Rhodotorula sp. ZM1 | reverse complement strand
GGGGGCGGGGGGGGGGGGGGGGGGGGGGGAGAGGGAGGGGGGGGGGGGGGGGGGGGGGGGGAATAGGAGGAGGAGAGAACGAACCTGCCAGAACCACCGGACTACTTGGTCGGTTGAGGAGTAGCCGCGGTAGTCGGTGTGCGCTTCCCAGTCTTGCACGTCGATCGTCTCGACACCGCCAATCAGAAGCTGTTCCCCAACACAGCCAATCAGCAAGGTGACTCGTGTGAAGAGGCAACGCGAACGCACCTCGAGCTCCTTCTCATCGAACACCCTCAACTCCTTCAACGGCACAATCTCACCCAGACCTCTCTTAAGTGCCTCAAGCTGCTCCTCAACCCTCCCCTTCAACCGATGCTCGCACAACAACCGGATGTACTCGTGCTTGTTCGACTCCGTTACGGGGATGCTCGCCCCGTCGGGCACGAGTTCGCAGGTTTCGAGCGTGCCGAAGGACTCGTATTGGGAGGTAAAGTCGAGGTCGAGGACGTCCGTGATGTCGTTTTCGCTGCGGGGGCGAGGAGCGTGAGCGCGGGAGAATAGGTGCAAGAGAGGAAACGCACGCCATCCAGGTCAGGCTCTGCCACAGCTGTGCATCGATCGTAGCCATGTCCTCAAGACCGATTGGGCGGTCGAGACACGCTTTGTAGATGCTCGTGGCGAAGTGAGCGTCGAGGAAGCGGCGATGGAAGATGGCCATGCCGACGGCGCGACCGACGAAGGTGACTGTTCGCGCGGAGTCAACACGGGCACAAACAAAAGGAGGGCGCGATGACGCACAGTAGTCGAGGTGTTCGGGGTTGATGCCGCTGTTCGGGTTGATCTGGAGAGTGTAGCTGGTCTTTTCCGTCTGCGAGCGGGATTGGGAAGGTCAGCAAGCGCGGCGCTGCTGTACGTCGCAGCTGATGGCGTACCGGCTCGAATAAGCAGTAGCTCGGATCAAACACTGCGTGCGAGAGGAGGAAGAAAAACTCCCTGCATACCGGAACTCTCCGTTAGTCCCGTCCCTCCCGAGCTTAAGGTCCGGCCTGACGCACCTGCTCACACCGCCAAAGTCGACACCCTCCTCCCCCTTGAACGTCACCATCAACCGCTTCTTCAAGTCCTCGGGTGCGTACTTCATGACTTCGCCGAACGCATCTTCGAAGAGGTGCGCGCGACGGACGATCAAGCGGCATCCGCCTGTCGCGGGCGGAGGGCGTAGGGCGGGTTGCGAGCGGAAGTAGACCTGCGAATGAGCGTTCAGAGTAGGAAAACAGGAGGAGAAGGAGGGATGCCAACGCACAAGCTTGCGGCGGAAGTCGCGCTTGCCCTCGTCGCTCTCCGGGTTGAGCGACGGGATCCGCGGGTCATCCCATGTGGTCGTTTTGGTCTGCGAGGATCAAGAGCTGGTCAACCCTACGCGGTCGCCAATGACCAGCATCCATTTGAGGAAGCTCTACCCGGCCGCTGAGTTCGAGCAACAGGCGACTCACGTTGTGATCGACGAAGTAAGCTCGTCCGCTCGGCGTCGTCCGTCTCTCCCAGCCTGACGGTATCGGACCAAGCTGGTCCTCGCTAACTTCGAGAGCAGTGGTGTCGACAGGCGAAGTCGGCGATTCGGCGGTCGCTGCGGCGGCAGAGGCGGCGGTGGGGGCGGCTTCTGCTGCTGCTGACGGCGCTGCAGACTGGTAGGAGGCTGCCAGCGAAGGCGTCGCGACCGTCGAAACCTCTCCGCTGCCCGAGATAACCGCTTCCTCTCCCGCGGCGGCCGCAACAGCCGCCATCGCCGCCTGCCTCCTCGCCTCCCTCTCCGCCCTCGCTCTCGCGCGCTGCGCCGCCTTCCTCGGATCATGCCACGTCGTCTTGCGTTCGCGGTGGTCGACAAAGTACGTCTTGCCGTTTGGAGCTGTGCGCGCTTCCCAGCCTTCTGGTAGGGGACCGAGTGCGTCTGTTTGCGCTGAAGGTCGGGCGGGAGTCGAGAGCGAGAGTCGCGCGAGAGGGTCGGTGAGGACTTCCGAGGAAGACGTAGGAGTCGCGAGATCGGTACCGAGCGCTTCGTCGACAGCGCTGACTGCGGCGGCGCCTCGACGATGCTCGGCGAGCGTCATGCGTCGGTGGACGGTCGTGGCGGAAGCTGCGGCGGCGTCGGCATTGAAGGTCGAAGCCAGAGGAAACTGACGAGGCTGGGCAAAGGAGCGAGGGCCGGCTGAAGACGGTGCCGTAGGAGAACTATGCGTGACATGTACTGAGGTTGTTGCTGCTGGGTATGTCGGATGGACTGGAGCGGCAAAGTGAGCCGAAGGGCGAAGAGACGGCTGCGCGAGGCCGCTCGATGTTGCCGCGATGACGCTACCGGGCGCGAACTGCGAGATTTGCGCTGATGCAAATGTCGAGATGGGCGAGGGTACCGACTGGGTAGACAGGGATCGAGGCGCGCCGAATCCTTCGAGCAGCAGGACGAGCGAGCCGGAAACGGCGACGTTGCCTGCGCCTTTCTCGAGCTCGCGCGTGAGTGTGACTGCAAAACAAAAGTGTGAGCAGATCTCCGGCGGACTGAGTAAACAGCGTGAGATGTCGCGTACTCTCGTTCGTCCGTGTCTCGGGCACTAGCTCCCACAAGTTGCCCAGCGTCACCTCGCCAAGGTAACCCTGCTCGGCTCGCTGTCAGTCTGATCACTCGGGCTGAAGTAACGACTTGACGCACTTGCCCTCGCTTGTTCCACTTCGACCGGTCGTGCACCCGGATCCTCGCCCAGGTCCCTTGCTCAACCTCGACATCCCAACTCGCCTTGTTGCCCCAGTATGGCGAGATCGTTGACTGATCAGTGGGTCCCTCATGTGTCTCGAAGGGCTGCGCGGAGGTGGTCGGGCGAGTTGAGGCGGAGTAGAGCAGGAGGAGAGGGAAAGGCGAGGGAAGCTGGAACACCTCGCGCTTGATGAGGTCGTCTGCGGATGGACGGGATCGGCAAAGCGGTGACAACGCTCGGATGTGCGTCGAACTCACCGGCGGCGTTAACTGTAGGCCAGCGAACGAGAGCACGGCCAGGTTAGCAGCTCTTTCCCTCTGCGCGCGACCAGCCTTCGGCGCACCTGTCACCTTGAAGCGTCTCACGATTCTGCCAATATATCAGCGTGTTTTTCGGAGGCCAAAGGGACTGGAATGACGAACCTCGAGGACCCTGTCTGGCCGTCGGCTGACCCTGCCAGTCCTCCTGCGCTAACCATGGCCGTCGCGATCGTACCGTTAGAGCAAAGTGAATGGTCTCAGCAGCTAACAGCGTCGGTGCAGCAATCAGGTTGGGTCGGGTGAGCAGGAGAGGTGCCCTCGTCGACAGGAGAGAGGGAGAGGACACAGCGTTCCGCGGAAGGCGCGGGCAGCCCGGGAAAGTTGCGGTCTGAATGTAAGCATTACTGGCGACGTCGCGAGCGACAGTACCAGCATCGGAAGTACAAGGCGAGCAGGGCGAAGTAGCCGGTCGAGGGAAGAGTGCAAGTCTGACCAGAACGCTTCACTCGCTCCCTCCGTTGATCACCGCTAGACAGTCTGATTGTGCCTCAGAACCATCGTGCGACTAGTGCCGACCAGCCTCAGCTTCTCACGCGCCCGCCTGTTGCCTCCCCCACCTCCCAGCCCTCGTCGTCTACCGGACGAACAGCATGGAGTACCTCGGTCCAGGGCAGGCCCAGGACCCGTACAGGCCGTCCATATTCGAGTTGGCAGCCCAAGGTGAGTCGTTCAGGCTGGACTCGCGCCCATGATGCAATCGGGACGGGAGCGAGATGGGCTGCTGGCTGGGCGCATGAGCGGCTCGCTGACGCCTTTCGCTACGTACAGACCAACTGCGAGACCTCTTGAGTCCCGTCGTCCGCTATGTCCTGTCGGTGCGCACCTTTGAAACCTTCCCCCTCCCCATTCCTGCCGCAATTAACGTCTCGCTTTGCAGGTCTTCGCGCAACGAAACCCTCGCTACCTCCTCCGCATCGTCAACCACCACGACTCGCTCTTCGCGCTGTGCATGTACTTCGTCGAGCGGCATTACCTCGTCACGCACGGCGGATCCTTCGCAGAAACGTTCTACGGCCTAAGGCGGAGAAGAGTGTTGGGAAGCGGGCGAGGCGGTCTAGGGGAGGAGAAGACAAAGGCGGCGTTTGAGCTGACGGGGAAGAGCGATAGGTTAGGTAGGAAGGAGGTTGCGGGTAGCCTGGCCTTCCTAGTGCGTCCGCCTTCACCCGCGTCTCCCGAGACTTCTTTCTCAAAGCACTCCTCTTGAAGGTCCTCATGCCCTACCTCAAGATGAAGGCGACTGACCTGTACGAGCGTCTTGGCGGCGGAGTCGACGCCGACCTCTTCTCCTCGCCTTCCGCTCCCGTCTCTTCCCCTCTCGC
The DNA here is from genome assembly GCA_009806315.1 of Rhodotorula sp. ZM1. NCBI lineage: Eukaryota > Fungi > Basidiomycota > Microbotryomycetes > Sporidiobolales > Sporidiobolaceae > Rhodotorula > Rhodotorula sp. ZM1. The sequence continues at coordinate 130,780 of QYSD01000049.1, read as the reverse complement.
CCTCCTCCGCAGCACATCTCTGAACCCATCACTCTTCACTCGTCTCAAACTCTCCTCACAAGCCCTCTTCAAGCTCTCGTACCCCTACTGCAACCTCCTGTGGGAGCTGTACCTCCTCGTCTACAACCTGCGGTACCTGTTCGGCAAGAGCCCGTATTGGAGGCCGTGGTTCCGCCTGCTTGGTATCGAAGTGCGGCGGATGGGTCAGGAGGACTACGCAAGTTGGGAGTCGCTTAAAGTTTCTGTCGAATGAGTGAGACTGACGCTCTCGCCGCCCGCAGGAACGGCTCAACTCGATTCAGACGCCGCTGCAGAAAGTCTTTGCTGCTCCTCACGGCGCACCTCCTACAACACGCCCTTCAATCCGCCTCATCCTCTCGCGCCTGATCCGCCTCTCCCCCTCTCTCGCGCTCGACTCGCTCCGCCTCCTCCTCCCTCTCTCAATCTTTGGCTTCCGCCTCCTCGAATGGTGGTACTCACCAACAGGCGGTGCAGGACGTCTCGGTCGTGGGAGCAAGAAAGGTGCGCAGCCAGCTCTTCGCGCTCCGCCTCCTCTACTCGCTCTCGACGTGACGGACGAGCGGGGGAAATGTGTCATCCACGGTGGACCGGTCGAGAACCCTACGGCGCTTCCGAGTGGCTGGATCGGGTGTTACAAGTGTTTGAGGGGTTTGGAGGAGGAGATTGAAGATCCAGCGGCGGGAGGGGCGAAGAGGGGGACGGGTAGGCTGAGGGATCCCAAGACGGGCGAGTGGGTGGACGTTGGGAGGTTGAGGAGGATTATGGGATAGGCTGTCGGCGAGACGAGTCGAGCTGTTGCAAAGTATCGTCTTTGCGCTTAAGTCTTCCTCAAAACCTGGTCTCCTGGTTCTCCTCCGTGTCCGGCGCAAGCTTGCCACAAAGGCGAAGCCGCTGGACGTAGTACGTCTCGACTTGCCTCTGCTTTCGGCCGCAACGTCCGTGCTGCTCGCTTGCGCTGTGGGTACTCGCCTCTTCCAACTCATCCGGACGATGCACAGTGTTGCAAACCGAAGCGATAAGCTGAGTCGGGCGTGTCTCGTCGAGCTGCGTGGGCAAGCCAAAGGTGAACTTGACTCCCCGCTCGAACTAATAGGAACGGCGAGGCAGGCTCACGGCTCGGAAGAGCTGCGGCGAGCAGAAGAAGCATCTTGGGTTTGTGCGAAAGCGTAGCAGGCGGTAGCGAAGCCAGCGAAGCGTGAGCAGAGCCATCCGTGCGGGCGTAGGAGGGCAAGAGGCGAGGACGTCGAGGACCGGGCTGGGAAGGGATCACTCGCTGTTGACGGCTCGGCAAAGCCTGTTAGCGCACAGTAGAAGTGAGCGCTCCATCATGGCACAACAAGGCGATACGGTCAATACGGCAACATTACCCCCGCGGTAAATCCTCCCCCAATCTCTCGCACGCGCCTGTCCCTACTCCAGCTTGACCACGCCTTCCTCCCACGTCTCCCACCCCAACGCTCGCCCGTCGAGGATGCCGCGGCGGATCCAAGGCCGAAGGGCGGCTTGGAAGGCCTTGCTCGTCTGCTCGAATTCTGCGAGGACGGATAACGGTCAGCGCCTGCCTGAGTTCGGCCAATCCTCCACTCCGTCATTGTCGATCGAATGATGGTCAAGCGAGAAGACACGCACGCATGACTGTAAAACTTCCTTGCCGCCAATGCGAATGGAAGAGCAGAAGCAAGTCGGACGCTATTCGCAAGAAGGGCTCGATTTCGGCGTTGAGACCTTTGGTAGATGCGCCAGGTGACGCGAATAATGTGGCGTCGGGTTGAGTCTGGACGGAGCGGAGGAGGAAGAGCTGGAGGTCGCGCTGCAAGGCAAAGAGCCGTGCAACAATCAGCTTCTGCTGTGACGCCTCGAGTCGAAAAAAAAGGATGCGTACGGATGTAGCTAGATCTAGAGCGAAAGCAGCCATGTGTATTGAGGCGAGTCCGAGAGGATACCTGCGAGCGAGCGACTTGCCGCGTCAGCAACGGTTAACCCCGCCTGAGCGTCTGAGCCCTCAGCACGAACCAGCTCTCTCCGGCGTCTATGGCTTCCTCTACGATCTCTGCTGCTCGTTCCCAATAAGTCCTCGCGAAGTAAAGGAAGGCTTGCAGGCTGTTCGAGCAATCCGTCAGCATTATTCTCACTGGCAGCCGCGAGCCGCTTGACGCACCCGAGCATGCCGACGCCTCGAAAATCTGTCGCAGGCGAGACGTTCCTGCGAAGGAAGAGGTGAGCGGACGGTTTGGTCGCGAGACAACGGTTCAACGCACTGAAATCCAATCTGGTTAAGATCACCGGTCAGCAGCGAGCGCTGAAGGAGACGAGCAGCCACGCACCTCCTGCCAGTGCTTGCCCGATATCGATGGCAGCCCCGTGTCCGGCTTCAAGATGCTCCACAACTCCCTCAGTTCGGCATCCGCGCTCCCATCGCTGGGAAATGGCGTCTCCGCCAGCTCCTGTACCGCGTCGACGATCGAGTATGTCCGCAATACTCGCTCGAGAGCCGTCGAGAGGAGATCGTATTCCTGCGAAGAGACGGATCAGCTCGAGCAGCGACCAACAAAGTCGTGGAGGACGCACCAGTGACGGGACCTCGATACCCTCGGATTCTGCAATGCTCAGTGCGGTGGAGTCGGGGTCTGCCGGGCGGTACAGACTGCCTCCCTGCGCGAAGTCGAGGTGGGGTCGCGGTGAGCAAAGCAAGGTCAGTGGGGTTCAGGGAGATCAGCGAGTGTCAGCCGAGAACAGAGTACGACACCGCCCGGCAGCACCGTCCCTGCGCAGTGGGACCCTCGAAACTCACCTCCCCCCCCGTGTTCCGCCAATATGCGTAATCGACAATCCTGAGCGTCCCAGCCGAAACGACGTCCTGATCTGGCCTCTGTTCCAGCTCGTACGCCAATGTCTGCCTCAGAAGCGCCGGTCGGAAGTAGAGGACCCAAGATGAGATCCAGCGGGTGAATGAGGGCGCCGGGCTCTCGGACTCGAGGATGAGTGAGAGGGTGATGGTCGGCGTAAGCCAGAGCTCAAGTGCGTTCATCCTAGCGGCGATCGGGGCCAGCAAGAGCGAAAGTGACGTCGTAGACGAAGGCAAACTCGCGAGGACAGGCCGGGATCGCTTCTTTCGCTTCCGTTGCCCCCGCAACACCTTCTGGGCAGGCTCGTGACGAGTACAAGCTTAACAAAGGCTCATCTAAAGCGGCATGCGATTCCTGAGTGCGCCTGGAGATCCCGTTCGCGTCCTCTTCTTCTCATCAGTCCCAAGCGAGGACGGCAGTAGCTCAGCCAGTCGTGCGTGCTAGAGGAGCGAGAATCATAGGAACACATCGTACAACTACATTCGTCGAGCGAGCCGACCCAACATTCCGGAAAAAGTGGAGAGTGCCGTCCTTGGTGTCCTCGTCCCGCTACTCACGGGTTAAGGATGCGCCAGTACACGCCGGAGCCGCCGTCACCCGCTGTGATGGCTTCTTCAACGATGGCGCCGCGGGGAAGGCGAGAGTATGTCGGAGGAGGCGGGTGGGTCGGGGTGGGCAGTGAGGGAGAGACTGCGGGAAGGTACGGTATGAGCGACGCTCAGACTCGGAAGAGAACGTGCCGCATAGCAACGCTGTTTAGACGACAGTGCCGGTCGGGTGAAAGCCTGTAGACTCACGCTGCATCCTCTTGTGCGGCATCGGACTCGTCGTCCCGCTGCTCAAGCTCGACTCGTGGCTATCATTGTCGGAGGCCGCCGCCATGGCGGTCGGCGATGCGCCAGGGTAGGGAAGAGGGCGTAGGTGCTGAGGCGTAGGGAGGTTGGAGCGCTTGCCGGTGCCGAGCTGCGAAAGCGAGTATTCGCGTCAACGGACGATGCGAGAAGGAGAAGCCGGTGGCATACCTGATAGTGCTCGTTGTAGCCCCAGACGAAGACGTCACGGCCGTAGGAAGAGCCGTCCGCATGCGAGACGGCGTTGTCCTGCCGATCGGCAAAGTGAAGGCGTCAGCTCAACAAAGCGACACGCCTCCTTTGATCGTAGGAACGACACTCTCGGTCGACGACAGAAGATAGGACGGCACGTACGAGAACGACAGCGACGTGTCCCTCCCCGGCCTGGACATCCTTGATCCCGACAAACTCGACCTTGTTCGTCCGGTCACTCCCTGCGTGCGTCGTACATATGAGGATCAGCGAAGATGCGTACGACTGTACATGCGTTACCAAAATTTTGGCTCGCGTGACGCACATTCTCGCAATCCGCTGACGGTCTTGACGCGGACGGGATTGGTCGCGTGCGCCCAAAGGCCATTTCCGAGGCCGCCGTACTGGCCTTGCCCGCTCTGCGGCACAGATTAGCAATACTCAGCAACCTTCGATCTCGACAAGCAGGCGAAGCCCTTCGCGCCGCGATCGAAGGGCATGCCGTCCGAGCCGCGAGACGCTACTCACCGCCAACAAATCCACGCCTTTCTCGGTCTCGACAACAAAATAGCTGACGTTCCCGCCCGCCGCCAGCTTGGTGCATTTGCACGAGATCGGGCGGTTCGCGCCAGAGTAGGCGGGCGAACGGACGAGCGGGATCTCGGTTGGTGCAGGGATGCAGGGGTACGAGAGAGAGGAGCCGAGGCCTGTCGAGCGGCATGTCAGTCGTGAGAGGGGAAGCAGGACGGAAGATGGGACGCACCGAGCTGGCCGTAGCTGTTCATGCCCCACCCGAGCACCCTACCCTCCATCGCTCCTCCCAGCCTCGCGAGGGAGTGCCTCTTGCCCGCAAGAAGTTGCGCAACGTGCACACCCCGCAGCGACGGGATCTCGTGCAGCGTCGTGCAGAAGTGGATCGAGCGCTCGAGGGCGGCGTGGCGCGAAGGGTCCGGGTGAAGCGTGATGGCCTGCTCGTCTTGGACCGAAGCGAGGGGCGGAGGCGAGGGAAGGGGAGGAACGTGGTCGCTCTTTGGCATGGGGTTCGATGGAGTTGGAGGCGAGACGGGGGGAAGGAGAAGCGGGTCAAGCTTCGTCGGCGGAGGAGGAAGCTTCTCCCAGCCCATCTCGTTCAGTCGCTCGTCTGGCTCAAGGCGAATTGTGAGATCGCCCGATGCAGAGGATCCGGGGTGTGGCGGGGAGAGTAGGTGGACGGAGCGGACACCGAGTTGGCCATGGGTATTGGCGGACAGGCAGAGGGGAAGAGCGAAGGACCGGCCGCACGACGTCAATGCCAGAAGATGGGAGGCACCGGCCGAGAGCGACGTGAACCTGCGAGGTACAGCAGATCAGGATTGAACCAGGGCGGAAGGCAGCGGACGCACTTCTCGCCCTTCTCCAGCTTGACGTCCGGGTGGACCTTCAGCACCTCCACTCCACCTCCGTCGTTGCGTCCCCACAGCGTCCCCTTTCCAAGCACCCACAACCAGCCGCTCTCCTCAACCCGCTTCGGCAAATCACTCAAGTTCGCTCCGCCCGCTCGCTGCGCCAACTTGTCCGACGCCCAGACCCACACCTCTCCCTTCTTCGACAAGCCAAACACCTTGCCTTCCTCGGTCGGGACAACCTTGATGAGGTTCTTGCCCGTGAGCGTCTTCTCGACTCCGCCCTGCTCAGGCGCGCCATAACCGTGTCCCCATTGCAGGACGTCGCCGTTCGAGTCGACCGCGACGCCGTACGTCGCTGAGAGGGCAAGGTCGCGGAGAATCAGGTTCGAAAGAGCGGGAACGGCCATGGGTCTCTTGATCTGCGTCGAGTCCGACGTCGAGGTCGAGGCGACACCGTGTGTATTGCGTCCCCACCTGCGGACCTCGAGGAGGTCAACGTGCGCCTCAAATTGAGTTTCGGGAAGCTTCGATACGCACAGGAAGACCTCTGGCCTGATGTCTCCCTTCCCCACCTTCTCCCTTCCGTCGTCGTCCGTCCACACAGTCTTCCCAGGCTCTGCATCCAGCGCGAGCTCGTTTCGCTGACTAATGACCAGAGCAACGCCGCCTGTAGCAAGCGCGGCAGCGAGTGTAGCGGGCAGGATCTTCGATGGACGAGTGCCAGCTGATGAGGATCGAGAGGTGGTGAGGGTGCCGCGGGCGAGAGTTGATGGGCGCGAGCGCAGCGTCGTGGCGACGAGAGTGCGTGAGCGGTGCATCCTGACCCGCTTTTCGCTCAGTGAGTGGTATGCAGGGAGAGCAAGTGCGAGCCATAGGGCGAGCGGACGAGGGAAGTTGTGCATACATCGACTCGCCAGATAATACGAACGCAAATCACGCCAATAGAGATTGCAACAACACTGGAACGACAACGGGATCACCGCTTCTTGGGCATGAAGATGCCCGCACTTTGGCGCGGACGAGGAAGGGTAGAGCGGGCTGGAGGCGGAGACAAGGCCTTCGCCTGTGTCGCTGCGCCCGGCGAGCCTAACCGAGCTCTTTGTGGTAGCATGGCAACCGGTCGGGCGTGTGTCACGGTGGAAAGGGAAGGAAGGGGAGGCGGGGACGAGAAAGACGGTGTTCGTCCGCCTTGCAAAGGTCGCTTGGAATTGGAGCGGGAGCGAGAGGATGGCGGAGGAGACGTCGCCGGGGAAGTTTGACTGGAAGATGTGGACGAAACGGCTGAAACGGGGCGCGAGACGGTTCGTACGACGGTTGTAATGAGCGGTCGCTTCCGTTTCGTGCGTGGCTCATCCGGTCGGTCCAGTGAGCGCTTGGCTGGTGACTCAGGTGTGTCGGACTTGGTTGGAGGGGCTGAGGGTGAGGCAGCGGAAGGGGAAGGCCGAGGCGCGATCCCGCTGAAGCGCTTCTTCGGCGCATAGATAGCCTTGATGCCTTTCGCGCTGGATCTCGCCTTGTCAAAGAGCGTCTTTGAGCGAGCTACACAAGACGAGCGTCAGCGCGACGCGCCTTTCGGTAGCGCCATGGGTGCAGCCTGAGAAGGGGACACACCTGGTCCATGGGCCGCCTTCCGTCTCCGTTCCTGCGCGGCCCCGTTGACGAGCTGAGTAGACGCACGCCCTTCCTTGTAATCCTCGTAGCGCCCGCGCATCTTGGACAGGATGGCTTGCATCTTTGCCTGCGAATCCTCACCAGAAGTCAGTCGTGTTCTTCATTAAAAGCGGAACGAGACCACACCTCTCGCTTGACCTCTTCTTCAGCATATTGCTCCCGCCAGCTCGCCGGCTCGTCCTCTCTCTTGAGCGTCCCATCCTCAACAGCCTTCCGCACCTCGATAAACTCGTGCACGCACAAGTCTCGCCAAATGCCTGTTTCTCGTGAAAATCGTCGGCCAGCGTCTTATCATCTGTAACAGGGAGTGGACGCAACGGTTCGTGTATTGAGCGATGTGAGGCGAGTTGGCTTCGATTTCGAGGAGCTGAGGAGCGGTGCTGTGAGGGAGGAGGGTTGCGATGAGATCGTAGGGCGTGTCTCCGACGTCCGTCACCGCTGTGGGCGTACGAACTAAGGGTCAGCACCTTCAACGGCCTGCCTCGCGATTGAGATGACCTCGATGAACGCACCGGCCCAATGCAGTCGGAGGATGAAGAGGCATGTCGACCGCAGCGGCGCTGGCGAGTGAGGCGCGCCGATGCCGTCAAGCAGAGGATGTGGACGGTCCATCGCAGCGTTTTCAGCCTGCACGAGAGCCTGAGAGAGCTGTCCCGTTTAGTAGACAAGGCGAGGAAGGGTCCAGTGGCTACTATTCACCACTCGCTCGCTTTGACCGGCTGAGTCGGGTTGCTGGGCTGCTTCAATAGGCTATACAGCATGCTCAATACCATAACGGTGTGCAGCGGTTTCTCCACCCTTCTCCCGTCCCACTGACCAATTCTCATCTCTCGAACAGCACGCACTCGGATGGCGTGCGTCTGGGGCGCTGCCATCAATCGTGGCAGAAGCAGACACGACCAGCGTTGCGTTTCCCGCCGTCAACTCGCACCAGCGAGCGAAAGTCGCCCCGTCAGACCCATCCTCGTCCCCTGCTCCCTCCTTTTCCCTGTCTCCGCCCGGCTCCCTCCCCTCCGTTTCGTCCGACGACCGACCAGACGACGCATATACAAACGCAGAAGACGAAGAGACTGCGTTACCGTCCATTCGAGTCGATGGGTTAGGTGCGGCGAGCGCAGGATCGACGCTCGCGCCGCCTACAACGACGAAGAAAGTAGTCAAGGCGCCGCGAGGGCGGGTACGAGTAGAGAAAGGGTTCAGTCAGCTGGACTGGGCGAAGCTGAATCGGAGTGGGGAGGTGGACCTGCGGGTATGTCCTTTGGCGCTTCCAAGAGGCTTGCGTCCGTCTCAATGAGCTCGCCTTGCAAGGCTGGACCGGCTTTTGTCTTCGGTAGCAATCTGTCTCTTGACCGGCGCCGATTCTCTGCTCGCAGGGCGGCGTCACCACTCTCCTCCGCGTCACGCCTTCCGAACTCGCCAAGCACAACACTCGCGAGGACTGCTGGCAAGTCTACAACGGCAAAGTCTACAACGTCGGGCCGTTCTTGCGGTATCATCCGGGCGGTGCGGGCGAGATGATGCGGGCGGCGGGAAAGGATGGTGAGTTTGCACTGGGCTTGCTCGCCGTTAGTGCGGAGGCCCGGCGCAAGACATCTCGGGTCTCTGCCCGAAGCGGAGACGAACCTTCATGTTAGTGCGCGCTCACACACCTTCGTCCGGCGTCACAGCTACACATCTTTTCAGTTTGTCCCTCGTCCGCTTCTTTCTCCTCTCGCACAATGGCTATTTACCCCGTTATCTCCTGAATCGCAGTGCTCGCTCACGCCTGGGTCAACTACGAGACTCTCCTCGAGAACTGCCTTGTCGGCTTCCTTGTCCCCGAGTGAACCTTTCCCATCTCGCCGTATTTTTCTTCTCGCACCTCGCATAGCTCCGCATTGTAGACTGCAACACCGTATATCGCGGCGGCCGCCCTTGCACTTTTGCGCTCGTCACCTCCTGCTGCGTGGAGTCTAGGCATGAGTGTAGGGAGGATGGCTGCACGAGACGGACGGTCGCGTGCAAGTCGGTGTGGACGCGGTGAAGGAGGAGAGGAGGAGGAAAGGACATGGCGACAGAGAACGGCCGCGGTAAACGACGCTATGCTATTGCGAGTATTCGCCATGCATCATTTACAACTCGTCTAACCATACGGCAACCCCTCACTTCGTCAGCCGACCCCGCTCCTTCGTCCTGATCTTGCTCGTCTCGCGTCCCACGACGCTCTTCTCGTTCTCCTCCGCCTTGCGCAGCCAATCTGGCTTTGACTCCTCGACTAGTTCCCGCCATTTGTCGACCGAGTCCTTGACGATGTCGAAGAATTGGCTATTATCTGCGCGCTGGACGGGCGACCGCATCGAGGGGCGGATGATGGCCATGCGGCTGTTAGGCTGGCAGGAGCAAGCGAAGTTGATTAGCTACTGCGCAGGATGGAATGGAACGGCTCGACGATGCAACGATCCGAAAGTGGAACAGGTCAGAGCGAACGCACCATTTCCTTCAGCCGGTCGTGAAACTCGCTCGCAATCTCGCACTTTTCCAGCGCTTCCGTGTAAGCCTCGTTGATACTGCAGGCCCGTCAAAGGGTAGGTCAGCAACGCAGGTTCAGGAAGCGCCCTCATGCAAGCGGTAGACGATGGTTATCGCAAGGACGACTCACGCCTCCCACGTCTTGTACGAGCACACTCGGTCCTGATCTGCCACAAAGCCCACAATCCCACCTTCGGGCACAACATCCGTCCACTCGGCGAATCCATCGCCCATCTCCTGCCTCTCCTTTTTGATCTCGTCAATTGCTGCCTGCAGGCGGGCGCCGAAAACCTTCTGCATGTGCTTGGCGGTGGCAACGTCTCGGAAGCCTGGGAGCGAGATGGAGGCCGGCCGCGCCGAGATGGTTACTGCGAAGGTCGAGGCGGGAGCTGGCGTCCATTCGGGGTCGCTGTCAGGCGTCTTTTGTCGGTACATGCAGAAACGCTGCAGTGGCCCGTCGAAGGATCAGCACTCGAGATAAGAGAGCGGATAACGTCAGCGGGAAGGGTGAAACGGACCGGCTTGTGCGAGTCCGCAAAAATGCACGTCGTCACCCTCGTCGTGCCGGATTCGAACTCGGTCGACTCGACCTCCCACTCGCCGAGATACACTGGGATGTAGGTAGCGTAATTCGCCACCATGCGGAATTTCGCTCGGCTTGGGTCGAACCCGACGTCGTCCTCGTCTCGCGCTACTCGTCGAGGCAGCGACTTGAGTTTCTGCGGGATGTTGAGAGGGTGGCGGGTAAAGGCGATGGTCTGGATGGAGGGGTCGACATCGCTGCCGTTCCACAGAACGGTGGGGACACCTTCAGGAAGCTGGAGGGGCATGCTGGACAGGGGCGGAAGGTTGAAGCCGGGTATCGGGATACGCATGGATTCGACTGCGCGACTAAAGCGTCAGCTACTGTCGAACGAATCGCTAGAGTGCTGCAACGGAGCGCGCGCGCCATGCGACTTACTGGTCAGATTGTACGACTCTTCGCCCATCACCGCAGATGCCGATGCGCTCAAGTCGACAAACCACACAGGTATGTACACTGCTTTGAATGCGACCATCTTGACGTGCGGTTTCAGCCCTGCGTAGTCGAAGAAACGCATCGCAAGATGGTGCAGCCCCATTCTCAAGCCGAGTACTCCGTTGATTGCCGTCGCTGCAGCCACCTCGGATAGCTTGACCGCCCGTTCTCGACTCAAGAGCAATGGCCATGCTGCGGGTGCGCGGGGAGGCCATCAAACCAAGTCGAGTTGCCGAAGCGAGAGAAGAGACGCACCCTCGACCTTGAACTGCGGATCTGCCCGGGTGTCTGCGGCGTCGGCAAGCCTGTCACGTAGGCTGTCTGGTGGAGAGCTGAACGGCGCCGACTCGAGCTGGAGGCGGGCGCGTCGAGTTGTCGAGAAGGGTCGTGCCGAGGGGGGGAGAAGGCGGCGAGGGAGCTGAAGCGGCGCGCGAGCCAGTGCCGCAGCTACCGTCCGCGTCGGTATCCGTGTCTGTAGCATCTTGGGCAGCCCAAGCAGCAACGGGACAAAATGAAAAGAGGAGGAGGCCTCGGACACAGGCAGCGATGAAGCGATGGAAGTCAGTCCGCATTCGGCGGCGGTATCGTCCTGACTGCTTGGTCTGCAGCTGGGAACAGCTGTATCATTCGCTGTGAGCAAGTCAGCTCCCGTCCAGGAGGCGAAATCGCCGAGAGCAGCTTTTTGACATTCGCTCTTTGGCTTTGACTGTCCCGCTCGCTCGCTTGAACGGGACCGCTGACTGGCCTGCTGGACTACTGGAGCTCACAGCGACGCGATGGCCGCGCTCGGTCCGCCACCCACGTCTTCAGCGGGCGACGCGAGCGACTCTCCCCCACCGCTCGCCGATGTCGCCTCGCTGCCGGCTGAGCAGCGCGTGTCGTTCTATGTGGAGGCAGTAGACGAAATGGTCGACGCCGTGCTAGAGAACGAAGCATTTCTCTTCTCGGATGATGAGGTCGCGGCGTTGAGGCGGTTCAGGGAAATGCAGTGTGTGTCCTGATCTCCTCCTCGCCGGCCGGGACGGGCTTGTTTGACACGCTGAAGCTGAAGAAGTTGCTTCCGTGATCCCCAGACCAATCGCGGTACCTGTTCTCCCGCCTGCTCCTGCGCAAATCCGTCTGGATCCGCCATTCTTCACTCCTCAACTCGGCTTCCTATACGAACGACATCTCAGACCTTCCAGCGGCATGCGCAGAACTATGTTATACCATCGCGGGGCCTTCACTAAAAGCGAAGGAGGAAGAGCAGAAGCCGATCGTCAAGGTCGTGGAGGAAAAGGTGGCAGTCGAGAAGGAGGAAAGCAGCGTCATCGACTTGACGCTGTCTGACACAGATGACGAGATTTCAGCTGCCCCCTTTGCCCCTTCGCCCACGCCCACTCGCTTGGCGAAGACCAAAGGAAAGGGCAAAGCGGTCCCTCCACCCGCACCGCCCGTCACTCCTCGCACCCTTGTCCCGCCTGACTGGCCAGACGACCTGCCCGATTTGTCGCACTTTGCTCTTGACGTGACGGCTTTGGCGAACGAGAAACCAGAGACCATCCTAGGATTGCTCGGCATGGAGGAGCTCGTCGGGCTTGGGAAGAAGATGAAGGTTTCTGTCAAGGGTGGAGCCACGGTGCGTGCTCGCTCGCCTTCCATCGGCTGAGCGTGCACTGACAAGTTCGATTCCTGCAGCGTGGCGAGTGGACGAAAGCGCTCCTCCGCACTTCCTCCCAGTCGACCCTTTCTTTCTTCGCCCTCGCGCAGCCGCAGCAGCCCCCTTCGCCTGACAATCCGACGGGAAGTGTGGCGATGGAACGCAAGACGTCGCTCGGATCGCTCGGCGTCAGCTACGACAGCAAGGGGAACAAGCTGACACAGTCGAGTGTCGTCGCTAGGCATGCGCTCAAGATCATCGGTGCGGACGCTATTCCGGACCAATGAAGCTCCAGCTCACTCGTCTGTCGAGTCAGGGCCGGTGATCCGCCTCTCCCCGACCTTCCTGCTTCTTTTCTCTCGCCTCTCGCTGGTCTACCACCGCACCTCGTACCTTTCCTCCAACAACCCCTATCGCGCGTCCCCCCTCACCGCATCCCTCCTCGCCCGCTTCGGTAAACGCCGCTACCCATCCTACACCGTCTCGCGCTCGTTCGCCCTTTTCCCCTCTCGACATGTCCTGCGCGAATTCGAAGCCGCGATCGAAGTCGAGCGCGAGCTGGAGGAATGCCTGGAGGGAGTTTGGGGACCTGGTACACCGAAGCGAGCAGAGAAGGAGACGTCGGAAGAAAGGTCGAAGCGGTACAGGCGTGGCGTGGCGGTATGGGGGTCGATCGAGGCCGAGTGGAGGAGGTTGTGCGAGGAGGCCGAGTGTGAGATGAAGAGTGAGGAGGACGATGAGGAGAAGAGGAGATTGTACTACCGGAGGAGGTTCCACCCAGGCTGGCCGCTCAGCAGGGCGGCGTACAAGGCGGCTGCGTGCTACGCCAAGCTGGTGCGCAAGAGTCGCTCCATTTCGCTTCGTCGCTATCGCAACGATGACGCTGATAGGGGGCTGGGTCCCGGTGCACAGGGCGATCACGACTCGGAAGTCCGCATCCTCCGCTACCTCCTCGCACAGGCCTCTTTTCGTCGCGGCAAGCGCGGCGACTGGTACGACCGCCTCGCGCTCGTTCTCATGAACCATGCGCTCGGCGCGGAGTTGGCGCTGTCGAGCTCGGGCGAGGTCAAGGAGGAGTTGAAGGGGAAGAAGAAGGAGAGGAAGGAGAAGCTTGTGTGCGAGCGAAAGGAGGACGCATTGAAAGTCTGCGAGGCCGGGCTGGCGGATCCTCATACGCATCTGAGTGAGTTGCGCTTACGGTCGATGTCAGCTGGTGCACCCAAGCCAGTCGGCGCGACTTGCTGACTATCAGTTGTGGTCCAACACAGTCTACAAGTCCTCTCTCCAACGCCGCATCAGCCGCATCGAGTCCGCTCTCCTCGTCCCGCCCGAAGAGCGCCGCACCTTTGCCGTTCTTCTCGCCAAGTCAGCCCAGCGAGTCATGCAGGGCGAGCGGATCGACACGCCCACGATCGGGAAGAAGAGCGTTTGGCAGCGGAGCGATGGCGAGGAGTGTAGCGTTGAGGAGTTGTGCTTGGATCAGTATGTGCGCGAGGGGTGGAAAGGGTGAGTTCCGGTCCCTCGGTTGGCTAGGTTCGCTGAACTGACTTCCGCTTACCGTCCCGCAGCTTCCACTCGGAGAACGGCGTCTTGACCATGATTGCGCGTCGCCACGGCTATTGAATGCCACAATCTACACCGCTGACCAGCCGCTCTCACAGTTTGCCCTCACATTCTGGGACATCCTCTTTGCGAGCGTCGACGGAGTCTTCGAGACGCCGTTCCAGACTGCGCCACTCGATCTCGCGACCGACGCCTTCGCCGTCGGTGCGTGCACCAACTAGCTGCCGCTCGTCACGCTGCTAACGGCTCGTCGCTAAGTTCGGCGTCCCGCCATCACCGACCGCCTCGCCGCGATCGCAGCCGGTGAAGCTGTCAAGCTGCTCTGCGAGACGGATGATCGCGAGAGGCCGCTCGCGACCTTCGCGGTCGGAACGAACTGGGACAAGTACTCGAAGGAGGACTTGGTCGAGATTGTCGAGGTGAGGGCACGGCTTCAAGCAGCTTGAATCGCGGGCTTTCCGCGTTGCGGCGAGATGCTGATGCTTTGGCACTGGTCTTCACAGTGCATCGGTGGACCGGCCCTTGCAGCCATTCTCACCGTCTTTGTGGAAGAATACGGCCACAGAACAGGCGGAATCCCCGACCTCTGGTACGTATCGCTTGTCTTGCTTCATGCGCTGCTCTCGCTGAAGATACCTCGCACACGCAGCCTCTGGAACCCCTCGACGTCCACAGCCCTCTTCGCCGAGATCAAAGGACCGGGCGACCGGCTCTCCGAGACGCAGAAAGTCTGGATCGACGTCCTCCTTGGCGCTGGCGTCGGCGTCGAGGTCGTTCGGGTGGTCGAGAGCAAGGACATGAAGGAGGAGAGTGCGGAGGGCACGAGTGACGACGAGGATGTCGACGAGGACGAGAGTCAGAAGACGAAGCGGAAGAAGGGGAAGAAGAGGCGAAAGAGCGCGTCAAACGGGAGCGGGCGGGCGACGAGTAGGAGCAAGAGTGTGACGAAGGGAGGCAGGGCGAAGAGGGCGAAGAAGGAGGAGACGATCGAGGCGGAGGATGTCCTGGTTCTTGACGACACTGACGACTACGACGTGTAGCATAGCATACTCGCGTCTCCATCCTGTTGCTTGTCATAGCATTGCATTCTCATCTCGAGACTAGACGAACGGGATCCGCCGCCAACCAGGACTGCGTCCTCGATCACGTCTCGTAATCGTTCGCTGCAATTGAGAGCGAGGAATACGCTTTGCTGCTGTATCAGCGGTTTCCTATGTCTGCCGCCGTTTCCGGATCGGCCTCTTTGCTCGGCGCCGCATCCTCCGCATCCCACTCTTCGACCTTGTCATCTTTCTCGACAGGTCCGCCCGCCTTCGCCGCCTTCTTTGCTTCGAGCCGCTTCTTCGCCTTGCGTTTTTTTGCTGCCTTCTTCTGCCGTTCTCGTGCCGCGATCAAGTCGCGGGCGGATTCACCGGGCGCCGAGTAGTGCTGATCGAGCTTCGCGAAGCGCAACAACAACAGTCAGGCTCGAGCGCGACAGCAGAGTGGGCTACGATCGCAGCCACATCTTTGCGCGATCCAGAAACAGATAGCGCTGGCAGAAAAGGCGAAACGCACCCTGTCCCGCATGATCCGTCTCGCCAACTTGCGATTCGTCTCCCTGCTCCGCGTCTCGTGGCAAAGCACTCGAATACCTGTCGGTCTGTGGATGAGCGAGCATGCGTTGGAGGTTTTGTTTGTCGCCTGGCCGCCGGGACCGCCGCCTGAGAGAGAAGGAAACAGGTGTGAGCCGTCTCGCATCGAGCTGCAGGCCCTCGTGCCCCACCACAACGGTTTGAGAGAGTTATCGCGCTCAAACGACGAACACACACCTCGTACGAACGTCTCGTCCAGGTCATCCTCGTTCAACTCTGGCAACTCCTTTTTAGGGCGGGGCTTCGGCGGCGTCTTCCGCTTCGATTTGTTCGACGCCTCCTGTCGCTCTTTTGCAAGAGCTTCTATGTCGTCTAGTGGCGGTTCTAGCGATTGCGAGAGTGGACGAGTCGTGTGAAGGAAAACGGGGAAGAAGCGAGTACGGAACGGGGAGGAGAGGCGTGCAGGCTGGACGGCAGCTTGTAGAGAGGTACAGGCACACAGAACAGACCTCACCAGCCGTACATGAGCCATTTTAGCGAGTGCTTGTGAGCGACAGGAAGCGAAGGGTCGCCAGAGAGGTTGCCGCTCGACCACGACCGCTCAACCAGCTTGTACCGCTTGGAAGGCTTGTCGCTCGTTTCTGACAGCTTGTTCGTGCTCTCTGCTTGCCCGGCATGTCGTCCAAATCCCGCAAGAAGGTCCGTCTTCCTCTTCCCTCGTCCTCATCAGTCGAGCGTCATGTCGGGCTGACACGCGGGTCTCCGCGCCTGTAGGTCCTGCTGATGGGCAAGTCAGGCTCAGGGAAGACGTCCATGCGTGCCATCATCTTCAAGTCGCAGTTGGCGGCCGACACCAGGCGACTGGGCGCGACGATTGATGTCGAGAGCAGCCAGATCAAGTTCTTGGGCGGGTTGCGGCTAGATTTATGGGATTGTGGTGGACAGGACTGTGCGTTACCTCGCACTGCCGGCGAGCTGTGCTAATACGAGGCTAACTTGACTCGCCTGTAGCCTTCATGGACTCGCACCTGACGGCGCAATCCTCGACCGTCTTCCGCTCCGTCCACTCTCTCATCTATATCTTCGACGCCGAATCACCTGAACTCCTCACTTCAGACACCGCCTACTTCCTCAAGTGCCTCCGAACCCTGCGCGACCAGAACCCTCCTTCCTCAACGACAAACGGCTCGTCAGGCGAAGATGGTGGTCCGACGGTCTTCGTACTGCTGCACAAGATGGACTTAGTGCCGGTGGATTTGCAGGCGAGCAAGCTGGTGGAGTTTGAGACGGAGGTGACGAAGAAGGCGCGAGAGTCGGGCTACCAAGGCGGACTGCAGTTCTACGGAACGAGCATCTGGAACGAGACACTGTACAAGGTGCGCATATACGTGATCTCGATTCCCACACGGAGCTGACCTCCCGTGTGCAGGCCTGGTCAATCGTCATGTCGCACCTCATGCCTTCCCTCTCCTCGCTTCGAACGCACCTCTCGCGCTTCCTCTCCCTCTCTTCCGCCTCAGAAGTCGTCCTCTTCGAGCGGACGACGTTCCTTGTCATCTCCTCCGTCACGAACGAGCAAGAAATGCACGACACGGAGTGGGACGAACGGCGATTCGAGCGGATTAGCACGATGGTCAAGGCATTCAAACTCGGTTGCTCGTGAGCTCCCAGTTCATTCGGTGCCGTCTTACACGCGCTGCAGTATGGCTGACGCTGCTGTTGCGCTCGGTTGCAGCAAAATTCGCTCGCCCTTCTCGTCGCTTGTTGTCTCGACACAACACTACACCGCTGTACTTGACTCGTTGACGCCGGAGACATACATCCTCGTCATTGCCCGAGGGGAGATCCGTGAGTCGCGACAATTCGCCGACCTCGATTACAGCTCCGCTACCGATCGACTCACGCTTTCTCCCGCAGAACCCGCCGCTATCGAGCTCAACATCCGACTTTCCCGTCCGCATTTTGGCAAGCTCGAGGCCATTGGTATGGCGCGATGAGACGAGCCTTGGCCCCGCCGCCAGAAGCCGGTCCGCCGTCCGCTCCTCTCTCTTTGCTCCTCTCCCCTGCCACCCTCTCAGGCCTACGCTACGAGATTCAGATCCATGCACGCTATCTGACAGTACCGCACATGTTGACATACTAGATATCTCCCCTACCCTTCCACTGCTCTGGCAAAGGAGCTTTCGAAAGCTGTATTCGCTCGCCGCAAAGCCTGCTTACTCAGCCTGACGTCGAACGCGTTGCGCGGCATCCCCTCGAGACCTTTGTCCTCACTCCTCCTTCCACATCCGGCCATGCCCTTGCTGTCGCCTGCTGCGCTCGAGATGACCTGGAACGCATAGAGTCGGCTCGTTTGCTGCCTGCTGAGCGTGCGCCGTTCCCATGGAGCCTGCTCTCCGCCAGTTTGCGATCGCAGACAAGGGTCCGTTCGTCGCCACGCTGGTCCACGCTCACGCCTCACGGCGTGATGGCTGGCTAGCCGGCGGAAGGAAGGCCCGAGGAGACGCGACACGGCAGTGCCCTGCGACGCAGATCCACCCGCCTTGGGGAAGCGAGCGAGATCCGCCTTTGACAAAGGCGGTCGGTTCCTGGTGTCTCTGGTCTGATCCACCAGGAGCGTCCAGATCTTCCTGCGTTCATTTCGACCACGCATCAACGCTGCAGGGGTCGTGGGAGTTCGGACGTTCGGAGACCCCTTCTCGTCTCAGCCCCTCGCTTCCCCTCTCCCCGTCCTCTTCTTCTCGCGCTTTCAATGACCTCGGCCGCTAAGGCCCCTGCTTCGTCTCCTTTGTGCTCTTCCGACTGCCTGTAGCGCCTCGCCCAGCTTGTACCCTCAGCCCACCCTCGTCGCTCCTTCCTTTCCCACCCTTGTCTCGCCTTGCGCGCCTCAATCCTTTCAGCTTCTCTCCTCCGCCTACTCTGTCCCCCCTCGCCGTCAAATGCGCACAAGCGCCCTCCTCTCCTCCCTCGCGGCCCTCGCAGCCCTTGCCTCCGCCCAACACCAAGACAAGCCTTCGCACTACGATCACCAGCGCCAGCGAAGATGGGTCTGGGGACCGAGTATCATACAGGACCCGACCTCGGGGCAGGATACCGCGACGTTGCCGCCTATTGGAAGCAATGTGAACCAGTTTACGAGTGAGTCGGCCGGGCGTTCGCTGGGAGACGGGGACGCTGGGGTTCTGACTCTCTCGAGGAACTCGCAGCGCCCGCCCAGACGATCACAACGCCTAACAGCACACCAACGATGCCGTCTTTCCCGCCTCACGCGTCGAGCTCTTCCACAAGCGCGAGCAGCCAGTCTTTCGGCGGAGGAAAGCAGGGCGCTGCAGCTGCAGATGCGACAACCCCGCATGCATCGCGGTCGACGATCCATCGCCTCCCCTTTGTCGAGCGCAAGTCCTCTTCGCTTGCCGCAGCATCGTCACAGCCCTCGGCGACGACAACACCTGCGAGCTCCTCGCCGACCACCGCTCCTCCAATCTCTCGCATCGTCGGCCACCGCACGACCCCGCCTACTCCTCCACCTAGCCCTACTACCACTCCTCCGTCCTCATCGCCCACGACAACTCCAGCCGAAACGCACCGCATCATCTGGCGCGAACGGAAAGAGTCGTGGCTCTTCGCGCACCCGTCCTCCAGTCTCGGCTCGAAGCGCGACGTTCCTCCAGCTACCGCTCCCGCTACGACAACGCCTGCCGGCGGATTTGGCACGACGACTCCCGACCCTGGGACGGCTCTGCATCCTCCAACGTTCTCAGGTCCGCCTGGGACTATGCCTCCTGGTGGTGTGCCAGGAAGCTACGCTATCTCGCATCTCTCCTCGACCAGCAGCACGAGCACGCCGACGACGCCTGCTCAGGCGGTCGCGACGGGCGGAGCGTTGGCGGAGGTTGAGGGCGCTGTTACGGAGGTTGCGGGGGTTGTTGGAGGCGCCGTGCAGGGTGTCAGAGGTATGGCTGGGCTCGCGAAGCGGGAGGGTGAATGATCTAGCTGTCTTCTTTCCGTAGGAAGATACTGACTCCTCTCCCTTCCCCAGCCTCGCCGCGCGCTCGCTTCCAGGTCGTCGTCAAGCGCAAGATGGAGCACTCGACGTTGCATGAAAGGCGTCGGCGGACCGTCTCTGTCGATTAGGAATGCACACGACTCGACAAGCCGCGACCTTCCCAAGCACTTCTCGACCGCTTCACCTCGCTCCTTTCGCATACCCATCGTTCTTTCGACGTTGTGTGACTCTTCCTTGTGTCTCTATTGACTTGGGCGCTTGTCGCCTCCCGCATGCCATGTAGCCCTGCTCTCTTGCGAGTCGTCCTCATCTGGCCTCCTCTCCTCACTCGGCTCTCCTCTTTCTCCTGCCTCGCCGTCGAAAGAAGCTTTTCTCTGCGAGGCTCCACAACTTTTCTCTGCTGCGCCCGCCGTGCTCCACACCCGCATCGATGTCGCCGCGGAGGCCCCGGCGTGCTTCGCCAACTCGCCGGGTTCGTCGTCCGCGACAGCTTCCTCGCGCTCGTTCTCTCGCGCCGAGTGACTTGCTTGTGCAACTGCTGTGCGTTGTCTGTCATCTGAGCTCGATCCAGCTACTCCTCTCACCCGCACGAACCCCACATCCTCGAATCGCCTCGGTCCTTTCGCTGACGCACTCCTTCCCTCAACGCTTCCCTCTGCCCGCTACAGACTCAGAAATGCCCGGATCGTTCGGAGAAACTCAGCAGGGACGCAGGCGCTCAAGCGTTCGGTTCGTCCCGTCCCTCGTTCTTGCTAGTGCCATTCTCATCGCTCGGTCCTATGAGGAGCGACTATTCGTGTCGTTGAGCTGACCTGGGTCTCGGGTGTTCCTGTGCAGTCGACCATCGATCGCTACCACTCGCCTTGGTCCCCTCACCCACCACAAGAAGCCCGAGCCAGGCGCTCCCTTCGTGCGTTCCAGTCGCCAACACCTTGTTCCCTCCCCTCCTCGTCGGCGCACTGTTCGAGGACGGGCTGATAGAATTCGGATTTTGTTTGCAGAAAATCATCTTTGTCGGCGCTGGTAACATCAACTTTGTGCGTTCCCGTTCCCTTCGCCTCGACCCTTTCTCGCGCGACAGGAGGGAGACGGAAGCTCCGCGGATGGGCTGAGACGGCTGTTCTCCTGGAGAAGGAGGCGAGGGAGCGGGTTTCAGAAGGACAGCTTTGCGAAATCAGAGTGCTGACTTTGCTGTCTCGCTTTGCTGGCGAACAGGGAAGCGATGAAGGTCAGTAACGGCACTCCTCCTGCTGCTCCGCCTCCCCGTCCTGACGGAAGAGCTGGATGTCCGTTTTGCAGGACCCTGGGACCATTCGTTCCGCCTTGAGAACAAGGTGCGCTATCCATCTCCTCCCGACAATCCCCTCTCTCGCTCACCTCGTCCCTCTACGCCTCTACGCAGCTCGGCCCGCGTCTCAAAGTCGTCGCCATCATCGACCCCAACGAGACAGTCGCCAAGCAGCGCCTCGACGTCAAGCGTTCCTCGTTCGTCGAGATGGCCTACCGCGACACGCGCATCTGCTCCTCCCTCGACGACTTTGTCTCGACCATGAAGGAGCACGAGCGTCCGCATGCTTTCGTCGTGGGAAGTCCGGCGGCGTTCAGGGGCTCGACGAAGCAGGGAAGGGACTTTGAGATGCAGGTGTTGAAGCACTTTCCCAAGGACACGCCTGCGGTGAGCTGCAAGCGCTTCCACTTTGTCTTCCTCGCCTTTTGAGAACTATTTGACTGATCCGACGGCCTGTGCTTCTTTCACAGATGTTCATCGAGAAGCCGCTCTCGGCCGACTCGGTCGACGAGGCGCTCACGGTGGCCAAGGCGCTTGTCGACTCGAAGGCCGTCATCTCAGTCGGCTACTTCCTTCGCTACCTTCGCGGTATGCCCCATCCCTTCCTTCCACCTAGCCCCGCCCGCTCACCCGGGTTGCGCGCCCGCAGTCGTCCAGAAGATGCGCCAGATCATCGAGGACAATGAGCTCGAAGTGATGGCTACCAACGCCCGCTATGTCTGCTCGTACGCGAACATCGCCAAGCCGGCTTGGTGGATGAAGAGCAAGGACTGCGGACCAAGTACGTCCGCGTTTCGGAACGTCGCCTCGTCCCGGGGCGGGCTGTTGACGGTAATCGCGCATTTGGACAGTCGTCGAGCAAGCGACGCACTTCATCGACCTCTCGAGGTGCGTCGAATGCGTCCGACGAGTTTGAACGGAGCCGGAACGTCGTTCCCGAGCTCACGCTGATGATTCTTCCTTCCTGCCTCGCCTCTCTCTTCCGCTGCTCCGTGCCCAACTTCGCACTCTGCCTCGACTACCTGACGCACTGACAGGTACTTTGGCGGTGACGTCGACATGGACAGTGTCCAAGCGCACGCGCTCGGTGCGCTTCCCGTTCCTCATTCTCCGACTCGTGCTGCGCTCACACCCCGCGCTATTTCCCCCCAGAGTGGGACGAGCCCGCCGGTCAACTCTCTGCAGTCCCCGTCGACGAATCCGCCATTGCTCCCGACGACCGCATCCCGCGCGTCACCTCGGCGACCTGGAAATACGAGAACGGCGCCGTCGGGTCGTTGACGCACGCACTCGTCCTCCAGGGTTACAAGTACAGCTGCGAATTGGATGTCCTGTGCGATGGGTACCAGCTCAAGTTGATTGATCCGTACAACGCGCCGGAGTTGAGGGTCAGGACGCCCGAGGGGGACGACGAGCAGGTGTACACTGTGCGCGCGAGCGCTTCACGGAGCTGATAGTCGAGCTGACGCTCACGAGCGTGCGCAGTTTGAGCGCGACGACCCCTACCTCTCGGAGTTGGCGGCTTGGGTCGACGAGCAGAACCCGTCGGCAGACGACAGCGCGGTCGCCGACGACGACCTCGAGGCGAACTCGATCCTCTCATCTTATGCTGATGCGGCTAAGACGTACGCTCTGTACGTAGCGATTCCCACACTCTGCCGTGGACGAGGAGGCCGACTTTGCGCTAACTCCCGCCTTTTCTCGCCCCTCTTGTACCCTCTTCTCCTGTCACTCGCTTCTTCTCCCGTGTCTACAGCTCGTGGGCCATCCGCCAGATCTCGGAGGCCAACACCAAGCGTTTCAAGAAGAAGGAGAAGAAGGCGGACGCCTAGGTTCCCTCACCTCGCTTCTCTCGCCGCGACGGCACTTGCCGCCCTTCCCTTCTCATTCAGTAAACCGTCAAACGATTATCTCGTTTCCCTCACTCGCTCATCAGGCCGAGAACAGGAGCCAAAGACGGCCCTGTCCTTCGAAGTTTGCAAAGAAAAGATGTCTTTTTCCCCCGAGAGTCTACGTTGTCGAGACGTTGAAACTGCGTCGTTTGCAGTTTGTCTGTCAAGCGCCTATACAAACGAGTTCTCGCTCGGATTGCGAAGGTCATTGCGGGGTCAGCAGCTTTCGAGGTGCGTCACCTTTGCCCGACGCCCTCGCTCGACGGCTTCGCTCTTGCTCTTGCTCTTGCTCACACTCGTGCGACTCGCGACACTCGACTGTGTGTGGCGCAGTAGAAGCTGCCAGTGACGAAGGAGCTAATCTCGCTCTTGCTCCCATCCGCGCAGGTTCAAACCATGTCATCCAGTCCGTCACTCCCCACACCCTCACCAGTCTTCCAACTGATCCCCTGATCGACTCGCGAACACAGACTCTGCAACTGGACTCGGCTCGGACAACAAGGCGCTCGGCGAGGGATCGGTCGGCGGACAGCAATTTTCGGGACAGGGCAATGACAGCCAGTCCGGTGGACGCGAGATGAACGACTCGGAGAGCAGCTTGAGCGGCGACACGGTGTGTTGGTTTCACCCTTCGTGACGAAGGGCGAGTTGGCGGATTGCGGGTCGCGAGACTGCTTTGCGTCGTCCGCAGCACTCAACTGAAGTGGACGGTGTGCTGACCAACTTCCCGCTTCCTTTCGACAGTCCTCGCAGCCTAGTGCGTAGAAAGACTCGATTCTGCGTATACTGAGCCCGTGTACAGGCCGCTGACAGAGTCGCGCCGCTCGCTTCCACCTTCTCTTCCGCCATTCACTCCTCTGCAACCTACACTCCCCTCCTCAACCCGCCGACACTCACTCTCGGCGCACAGACGTCAACAACGAATACCCTGCCAACGCCGACGCCGGCGCTAACGTCAAGACCGACTCGGAGAGCAAGAAGTTCTCGAACGAGGGGTCGTCCGGCGCGACGACGGCCGATCTCTAGACAGATGCCCCGCCTGGCGGGATTGGGGGGATCGGGCGAGGGGAGGAAGCAATGTAACTAGCAATTTGACGTGACCAAGCGTGGCTCAGGCGCTGAGTTTGGTTGAAGAGGGACAGGCTTTGAGGAAGAGGTTACGACGAGTTACTCGCCACGTCACCGTCCTGCGCTCTTCCTGCGCCAACACTACTCACACTGATCTCCCGTCCCCTTTCCACGACGGAGATCGTCCTCGAGACGCGCTAGCTGTGCGCCATCTCCAGCTTCACAATCCGCTCTTCCGTCCTTCGACTTCCCTCGAACTCCCCATCCAGCGCTCTTCTCGCGTCTGTGCTGGCCATAATTTCCGTACCAGGCGTCATCAAATGCCAGGCCGTCCTTCCAATCCCCCTGTACATCGCGTCTGACGAGCAACCCGCGATTTTGACCTCTCGGAAGCAAGCGAGTCGTCCACCCCGCGTCGGACACAGCTGCAAAGGCCCATTAGAGCCCATAGCAAGCAAAAGACGTCCCCCAAGCGTAGCAGGACGCGTTCTGGCCCGCACCACCCTCTTCGTCACCGCCCGGTCCCGCTCCCCAAGTTCTCCTCACCCGCTTCACCCGCTCCCACTGCCACACGCGCCATGGCCCGCCGCGCCCGCGCACGCAGCTCACCCGAGCCCTCAGAGGAGCCTGAGCCCGTCTCGTCCGCCAACGAGGCCGCGTCGTCCGACGAAGGCTCCTCATCAGACTCGGAGCAGATCGAGGTCGAGCCGAACCTCGCGACGCGCTCGAGGCGCAGTAATGCCGGTGCGAGGATGCAGGCGCTCATTGAGGACGAGGCGAGCGCAAAGGTCGAGACGGAGGAGATGTTCAAGGAGGAGGAGAACGACGAGGAGTTTGAGCAGAAGGGTGCGTCGCTTTCACGGCTGTCTGGACGACGAGACGGGCTGACTCGGGTGCGGTGCGCAAACAGAGGAGAAGGACGAGTTCGATTCGGACTTTGGGTCGACGGATGAGGATGCGGGAGACGACGAGGACGACGACGAGGCGGGCGAGAAGCGGCTGCAGCGCGAGGCAAAGGAAGCCAAGAAGGCGCGTTGCACTCGCTCTCTACTCTCTACCGTCAGCTGACTGACTGGCCCGCAGGCGGACCGCACGAAGAAGAAGAAGGGCTTCCAGGCCCCCGTCCACCCCTTTGCCCGGCAGACCAAAGCCGCTCGCAAAAAGGCTGCCGCAGCCACGGTCGCCTCAACGTCTGCGACGACTCTCGATGGCGAAGGAGAGGAAGGAGGAGACGAGCCGCCGAAGAAGAAGAAAAAGGTCGCGCTGGACCCGGCGTTGTACGCGCCGCAGAGGGAGAGTACGCGCAGGACGGCCGTGGAGAGCAGGAGGCAGGTGCAGGAGAGGCTGAAGGAGACGGAGCAGCGGAAGGTCCGTTGTCTAGGTCGTTTCCCCACTCCGAACCATGCTGACCGAGTCGCGCGTCTCGCAGGCCGTTGCTCCGAAGCAGACGAAGAGGGCGACTCGCACTCTCACCCAAGCCGACCTGATTGCTGAGGCTCTCGAGACGGAGGAGAAGAACCGCGCCGCCTTGCTCGCCTTCTACGCCGCCGAGGAGGATCGGCGCGAGCAAGAACGGATCGCCGGCATGCGTTACGAGATAATTGGTCCGAAACTCACGTTCTTGAGTCGCGTTCAGGGGAGGGTGGATAAGGGCAAGGGAAAAGAGGGGGAGAAGATGGAGAAGGGCAGGAAGAGACTGATTGAGGTGATTGGCGAGAGTGGGCAGAAGGGCTGGAAGGCTGGTACGGCGGGGACTAGTGGAGCCGTCCCGGGTCCTTCGGGCAGCACGCGCTCGAACGCCACGGCGAAACCTTCGTCGTCAGCCTCGCTTAACGGCATCCTCAACCCGATCGACGCCGACTCTGTCACCTCCCAGCCGCCCGAGACACAAGAGTACTGTCGCAACTGGCTCATCTTCGACCAGTTCGAAGGCTCGTGCGGCGAGGAGCTCGAGGCGCTGTTCGGTGATCACGTCGACTGGACCAAGCCGCCGCCTGTCCCGAAAAACGGCACGAGTGCGTTCTCTCTCTCTCTCTCTCTTCCTCTCTCTCCAAGCTGCTTTTCCCCGGCTTCGCTGACGGCTGGTTTGCCTACAGAACACACCCTCTGCCCGATCACCGGCCTGATCGCGCGCTACCGCGATCCTCGCACCCTGACTCCCTACGGCACCCTCTCCGCCTTCCGCACCCTAAACGCCATCGTCGATCACCAAGCCTTCATCTGGTCTGACTCGCTCTCCGCCTACACCGGCACGACCGGCTTCGGCTTGATGCGCGACGTCGAGAAGAGCTGGTCGAAGAGGCCGCTGCCGCCTGGTTCGAGGCCGATGTACGCCGTCGCGACGCCTCCGCCTTCCAACCCGGCGTCGGTGAAGGGCAAAGCGCGTGTATCGGGTCAAGGTTACCCTCAGCAGCAGCAGCGGGCGACGGTAGAGAATCCGTACAAGATTGAGTACGCCCACGCAGGCGGAAGTGGACGAGGCCAGCGCGGCCGGTCGTCTCTTCCCGCCGACCCAGTCGGTCAGTACCCCGCACCGGCGCAAACCACTCTCCCTGCTCCTCCAAACGGGGCGCAGCTCCCGCTTCTCCCGCCTGCGCCAGCTCAACCTCCGCTTCCCGCCTTTCCCGCTCAGCCGCCCTTCCCTTCGCCGAATGGTCAGGCATCGTATACGCCGGGACCGATGATTGGCGCGTCGCAGGCTCCGCAGGCGAGGTCCATCCAGCTCGGGAGTGGGAAGAGCGCGTTTGGACCGCCTCAAGGGTCGTGAACGGTGGGCGTTAGCGAGGGAGTGGGCGACGTGTGGGTCAGGTACTAGGCACGGGGTCGGAGAGGGTTAGAGGAGGAAGGAAGAGTTGGGCGGCCCCGTGGTCAGTCGCTTAAGGCTCGCCTGCCATTCATCGCGTTGCTCTCCGCTCGTACGCCGAGACTTGTTCCGTCCCGCTCCTTGCTCTCTCACTCTCACACAAAGGTCCGCCGTACGACGTGGCTCGAGACCTGTCTGCAATTAGCGATGTCCACGCATTGAGAACGAATTCCTACTGCTTCTCGCTCTATTTCCGGCGAACGATAGATACTCGTCCTTCTGTCTATCCCAGCTATACCGCCTCAACCACAAGAACGGACCGGTCGAGCTCGACGATTGGCGAAGAGAGCGGGAGGGAGGGGTTCGTCTAGATCTTGCCGTGGAGAAGGTTCTTGATCATCTCGCGACCTGCGCCATGCGATCGTAAGTCTCGGCCTTCATGGTAGCGTCTCGGCATCCTCCACTCCGGCGCTGGGCGGGAGAAGTGACGTCCTGGCTCCGGAGCGAGAACGAGAACGAGGACGAGGAAACGCACCGGTTACGCGGACAGTGTGGTAGAGCGTCGGGAGGTCGAGAGTTGAGAAGAAAGTATCGGCAAAGCCGAAGGGGAGCATGAGGGGGATCCAGCCTGCGTGTGTGCAAGAAATCAGTCGAGGCAAGGAACAAGCGCAAACACCGACTCGAGACGCACCCTGAGCGAGCTCGAGCGCGAATCCACCCTCGTGGAACTTGTACTGCTTAACTTCTCCGCGCACGAGGTGGTGCACGTCTCCCGCGACATATCGCTCCATTTCGAACGACCCCGCCCTGGCAGCCCACTGCTCTCCCGCGAGGATATGGAAGTAGTCGTCCGCCGTGTGACGGCCCGTGTGTCCTTCTGTTCCGAGGGGCGTGCCGAAGACGATCAAGTACTCGGTGATGCTGGCATGGATGATAAACATGGCGCCCATCGCTCCGCCGGCGTTGTTCCACACCCACTCGCGTTCGTTGGGCGTGTAGGAAGAGGGGATGATGCTGTTGTTTGTAGGGGAGGAGAGGAGAGGCGTAGAGGAGAACTGCGTGTTAATGGCGAACGAAGGGTGGGTTTGTTGCAAGGAGGTGATGATGTGCGAGACGACAGAGACGGTATCGTTGCCGTGCAGGACCAGCGACTCTTGGCAGAGCTTGTGCAATGCTGGGGGGTCAAAAATGTACCACCGGGACTGAGAGTGGCCGTCATCAGGGTAAGTAAACGAGTAGGACAGATACGGCCGTCAGCTCAGCTCGCGTGTCATCTGGAAAGGCTGTTACGCACCTTGAAACTTTCCAACACGCCCACAAGAGTACTCAACAGTCCGAGCGCGAGCCCCGCGACCACCAGGTTCCGCATCGTCCACCGCGACTGAGGGTGCAGGCGGATGGGCGCGGCGCCAGACGCCGTCGTGCGGGGTTTGCGGTGCGGCGTGGACATCGTGTGGGATGAGGTAGACTTTCTGGCGAGTTCGGCGGGAGCAAGAGCGGGAGAGGGACGAGAGCGTGAACGTCGAACGAGGAGACGAGGGGAGCGAGATGAGACCGAGGACAAGTTCCGCTCGCGGCGAGATCGGGTCCGACAGTGAGAGAAGGGCTTGCGTGCTCACAGGAGCGCCGCAAGTTTCGGCGAAATCCAGCCGAGCGAGCCGACCGAGCAAGAACGGGTCCTTTGCGCCTCGAACATGCGAAACGAAGCGAAGTAATGGTACAACAGCCCTGATTAGCATCTCTACTGCGCCCCGCACACCCAATGTCACCGGCCTCACTCCCTGGCCTCCTCCTCCAAAAACCGCTCAATCTCCCCTGACCCTTCGCCCATTTCGCTCCCATTACTCCTGACACTCAATGCACTACCCGCCCTCGCTAGTTCCGAGAGACGTGCGAGGTTCGGTCGAGTGGCAACGTTATGGTTGGTGTGGGTGACGGATGAAGCGGTGGTCGATGAGAAGTTTGTTAGAGCCCGAGATGGAGCGACGGGACGGGCTCGATGAAGAGGCGGAGAAGGAGAGCGGGACGAGCGGGATGACGTCGAGGTTTGGGACTGAGGGAGAGGTTGTGGACGTGCGAGGGGAACGGGTGTGCTGCGATTCCCGTGCGAGTCTTGGTCGTTGGCGTGAAGGCCAGGTGAGGACCAGGGCGGTTTGGCGGGCGGGAGATGAGGATAAGGGGAGTGAGCGTTCGAGCTGCGAGGTGCGGCTGCGGATGTAGAGGCTGCTGGACGAGAGGATGGCGTCGGGTCGGGGAGGACCATCTGGCACCGCGCAGGAGTCAGTTCCGTATCCCTTCCACAGCATTGTACGCTAAGCTGCTCGACTGCGGACCAAGTCGAGCACGAGCGAGCCGCGAGAGAGGTCCGGGACTCACCTGTGTGTACCCGCCCTCGAATAATATCTCCTCGTCACCTCCGTTTGCCGCTCTCCTCTCTTGTCTCTTCCCTTTGTCACTCTCCTCGCTCAAGGCTCCAATCGAAACCGCCTCGACCTCCGCTGACCGATCAGCCGAGTTGATGCTCGTAAGCGAAGGGAACGACTCTCTCCCTGGCCGTCCCGAGTCGCCTGATTTACCTGTCGCGGCTGGAGCATCTGACTCCCGTGAAGACGGAGATTGAGGAGCATGGCGGTGCGGAGGATGGCCGGGAAGTCTTTGAGCGGGCGGAGAGGAGGGAGGGCGTTTCTTCTTTGACGAGTCGGCGGCGGGAGGCGCTGGTGGGGGTTTCTTGCTGGACGATGAGAAGGTGGAAGCTTTGGTGGACGAGAAGTGTGAGGTGAGAAGTGTTGGCTGCGAAGGGCGAGAAGCGGAAGAGGGAGTTGCGGTCGATTTCTTCCGCCGTTCGTCGCTGGACGAGCAGTCCATCCGTTCTTCCAGCTTCTTTGAAATAATCGCTGCCTGTTGATCTTGCTCGCAGCGCACCAGCCGCTTCTTTCGCTCATCTCGCCAATCCCTCTTGATCCGTTCCCAGACCTCCCACTCGTCCATGTCCCGTGGTATACCGTCGACGCCCAATTCCCGCCACGCCCCTTCCTCTCCCAGCTTCTCCTCATTCTCAACGACCTGTTCTCCTCGCTCCGCAACCACCCAACCCGGTCTCTGTCCCTCCCAATCCCCCTCAAACGCCGTACAAACCAATTCGGGCAATCCCAATCCCTGCGGCGCATGATGTACGACTCCGCTTTTCCTCCGCGGTGCGTCTGTGCGTGAGAGGCGCGCTGCGAGGGTGTGGGTGTGTGCGGTGAAGGTTGAGGGAAGGGGGGAGGAGGGAGCGAGGGTGTGAGGAATGGAGGGGCTGAGAGGGGCGAAGGAGGGCATCGCTGGGATGCTGTGAGCCTGAAAAGTGCAGCTAGCTTGTTTTGAAGACCAGTAGGGCGCACTGCGAGCGGGAAAGAGGCGTGTTGAGCGAGGAGCGAAGTGGGGTCGGTTGTAGTCAGTTTGAATACAAATGACTTTGAATTCAGTTCGCTTACGAACTTCACTCTCTCACGATCTCTCGCTTGATATGGATGACGTCGAGATCAAGTCTGAAGCGTCGTCGTCGCAGTCCACACCTCGCCATGCGCACCCGCACCCGGCGCACCCGCTCTTCAATGAGCCCGCTCTCTCGCATGCACAGACTCCGACCTACCAGCACCAGCCAGTTGCGTCAACTTCTGCGCAGTTCTACACGCCAGCTATGAACGGCTACGCGGCGGGCATGTACGCGGACGAGGAGGACGAGCTGGACGAGTTGCGGTCTGCGACGGAGGACAAGGACGAGGACAGCTCGGATGAGGAGGCGTTTGCCGAGCAGCCGTTGCGCGCGGTGCAGGCCAAGAAAATGGAGGCAGTCAAGGGGCTGTACAAGGGCGAGCGAGTCCTGCCCGAGGAGGAGTTTGGGAGCAAGACGGTTCGAGGTGCGTCTCGCGGGATTTCGCTCGCTGTCCTTGGACTTGAGGCTGACCAGAAAGAGTGCACACAGAGATATACGACATGCTCAAGGCGGGCGTGATCAACTTGAGCCCGGATTACCAGCGGGAGGCCGTCGTACGCTCCCTTTCTTTCCCTCCATGGCCATTCTTGCTCGCTGACGCACGTTCAAATCACGCTCTCGCACCCTCTCGCTCGATGGCGCACAGTGGCCCGAAACGCACTCCGCAGGCCTCATCGAGTCCCTTCTGCGCAACATGCACGTTCCCGAACTGCTCTTCAATATCTATACGCCCCTCCCCTCCGACAAGCGCTACAAGCTCGTCCATCCCGAGGCGCAGATCGATCCGGAGAACCAGGCGAAGTTGCCAGCGGGATGGGAGGGCGACTCGGTGTCGGACGAGGTAGAGAGCGAGTTGGATGAGGATGTGGCGCAGAGGAGGAAGGGGAAGGAGGTGCCGAGGAAGGTGTGGAATTGTGCCGATGGGAAACAGAGGATGACGGCGATCAAGAAGTGAGTCGCGGGCGGTCTTGCCAGTTGGCAAGGCCGGCGAGAAAGTTCTGCCTCAGGCGCTTCCTCGAGTCTTGCGGTATCACTCACCCCAATTCCTCGCTTACCATAGCTTCATCGAAGGCAAGTTCGCTGCTGTGCGTCCCAAATTTCTTCGCAAACCACCCCTGCGCCTCGCATTCTGACCTTCCTAACCACCGGCGACAGCTGGACGAGAAGAAGAAGCGATTCACATACAGCACGATGGAGCTTCAAGCGCGCCGGGTCTTCGACTCGAAGCGCCTGCGGTACGGGTTCTATCGCGAGTTGAGCGACGCACAGGAGAGGGAGATCTTTAAGCGGGTGCAGCTAGGCAAGGCGCTCGACAAAGGCGGTAAGTCCGCACGCTTACCTGCGATGGAAAGTGACTGATTAATGAGTTTGCGTGCAGAGATCATGAACGCCATCACGTCGCCCTACGCCCTCTGGATCCACCAGATCCGCCAGAAGTACTTCTACGTTGACGATCCGCAGTCTTTCCGCCCTCGTGTCCTCGGCTCAAAGCGCGGCAAAGTCCTCACAGCCAGCTACGTCATGTCGCGCAACCTCCTCCTCGACTTCGACTCTCTCGCACACGAAGGCGAGGCGAAGCGAACCAAGAACATGCAGGAGCTGCCCGTTCCGAGCGAGAGGCAGACCAAGGCGGTCGAACGCGCGATCGACCGGTTCAAAAAGCTCACGCTCGTCAAAGCTCTTCCGGGCGAAGACGCCTGGCCGAACAGGTCAACGTACCAGGACTTGAGGGACAAGAACGTACCCGTCCCGCATCGCGTTTGGCGCCTTCGCGCTTCGGACGTTGATGTCGAGCGCATCAAGGCCGTCTCGACTATCGCTTTCGCGCCAGTCGAGATCCACCTCCTCCCCGCCGTCGTGCAGAAGTTCGTCGAAGACCACGATTTGAGCGATGGGGAGTTGCTCGAGGTCGTGCATCGTCTGAGGATCCACGTCCACGAGACATTTCCCGGCGAGGTCAAAGACAACTCGAAGACGTATCAGCTCGTCAAGGCTTGGGTCAAGTGCGTTCACAACGCTCTTCTCTCTTGAGCGGGAGCTGATTTTTTGCTCGAGCAGGAAGTTCGATATCTCTACCCTCGAGCGCTGGTACAACGACGACGGCTCTTTGCGCAAGTCGTACGACCCGTCGAGCGCGGCGAGGAGGAAGACGGGTGTTGCCGCTGCCGTGAAACGCGTTGCGGATGGAACCGACGCGGACGGCTCGTCCGCCCAGGGGAAGGGGAAGAAGCGTGAGATCGCGGTCGAGGACAGTGGCAATGATGCTGAGGACAACCAGGAGGCGCCGGTGGAAAAGAAGAGGCAGAAGAAGAAGACGAAGAAGGACAAAGGGAAGGACAAGGACAAGGACAAGGACAAGGGCGACCGGGTGCAGCTGTCGACGAGCGGCGACCCCTTGCCTTTCTCCTCGACTGAGGCGAGCCTCCAGCCTGGTGCACGACCTCCATCCGTCATCTTTGGCGACACGGCCTCGTCGACGAACGACTCGGCGGCCAACACGCCTGCGTTCGGTCGAGCTGGCGCCGGGACGCCCGCGCAGCCTCCCCCAGCACCCGCCGCTCAGCCTCAAGCGACACCGGCTCTGCCTGCCGGCCTCTCGGCGAAACAGTCGAAATACGCTCAGATAGCCGGCCTGCCTTTCGGCGGCGTTAGTGGCACTCCTGCTCCGACGGCCTCGACTCCGAACAGGGTGAGGGCGCCAAGCGCCGCTCCCCCCGCAAGACGACAACCGCCACCGCCCCGTGCTCACCTGCGCCAAGCGGCTGGCAAGACGTTCGACGAGTTTGGCCGACCCAAATGGGAGGACGCTGTTCCACCCGCTGCTGCGTTGCCGGCTGAAGACGAGGTCATGGACGAGCTCGCATGGGGTGCGGTCGATTTTGAGCAGGAAGAGACGCAGCGCTTCATGCGGGAAAGGGAGGCGCTTCGCGCTCAGCAGCAACAACAACAACGACAACAAGCGCAGTCTCAGCGCCTATATGGCAACGCCGCGGCTGCTCCGACACCTCTTGCGACGACCTACTCCTCCTACGACATTTCGTCGCAGTACAGCGCGTTCGCCCACACGACCCCCGCTCCGATCGCTTCAACTTCCGCCTTACACCCGGAGATCAAGCCCGACCCCGAGGCCGTCGAGCAGCGAGAAACTTCAGCACTTTACTCATTGTCTGCTGCAGCTGCAAGGGCGGATCCGGACGAGGCAAGGCGCGATAGCGAGTTCTTCGCTATCTTGCAGGGGAAGCGGAGCTCGTTGAAGGACACGTCGATGAGACCGCCTGCGGTGCCGTCGAGTGACCGCACGAGGCCCACGGAGCATGCGAGGGGCAGGAGCTATGCCGGGGACGACCGAAGGAGGGACGAGAGGCGCGACGACGGGCGGGATGAGCGGCGTGATGACAGGCGAGACGATCGCGACCTATACAGACGCGACGACAGGTACGGGCGAGACGACGGGTACTGGCGCGATGATGAGCGCGAGTCGTCGCACAGGCGCGAAGATTCGGCGAGGTGGGACCCTCGAGACGACTCGAAGTACGACAGGAGCTCGAGTCGCGATTCGACCGCTGCTGCTGCGGTGCGTCGTGCTCCTTCGTCTGCGGGAATACTCGCTGACGAGGTCTCGGGTGACGTCGCAGTCTCGCACGCGCCTTCCCAGACCCTATACAGGGAACGGCTCGAACGGCGCAGCTGATCGCCAAGTAGGCCCCCTTCCCCCCCCCTCACCTCTTGTGCAGTGACCGACGCTGGGCATCCTCGCAGAACTCGGGCGACGGACACGGTGGCCCAACACCCTCACCTGCGAACGGTTACCCACGCCTTCCCTCGAACGGCTAACGACGGCTCTCTGTCAAACGGCTTCCACGCTCTGCCGCCCGCCTCGCATGCCGTCTCGAGCGCCACCAGCGCCTACGGAGCTCGCGGCGCGTCGCTGCCGGACCAGAACGCCTCGCGACCCGTGGAAAGGACAACGGACCCGATGCGCAGGTGAAACGAGATCCTTCGCTTGCCTCTCGAAAATTGTCGTCTTGTCTTGTGTTTTCGCTTTGTCCCTCCGCAATCGCAATGCCAAGCTACAGTCGCTTCCTCCGCACCTCTCTCTCTCGACACTACGGAAACATGCTGCACCGGAACGACCGCAAAGAATGCCTGGATGATTGCACCAGCGGGGGAGGACCTGACGATGGGAGGAAACCTAGAAGACAACGGGTCGCAAACGAGACGCCGACCGAGAGATACATGACCGGGATGAGGAAGTAAAGAACGACGAGGTGAACTAGGGGACTAGGGAGAGTGAAAAGAGAGACGCGCGCGGTAGGGTATGGAAGGGCTGTAGGATTGATCTACTGATTGGGAACGGCCATGAGGACGACCCCGACGGTGCAGATGGTGATGAGACCGATGCCAAAGGCGTAAATTGCGAGGCGCCACTGTGCGCGCACGACGTCAGGCGAGAAGACGCTCGTGACGGGTCCGAACACGGGCGCCGAGCCGGGAACGACGCCGCGCGAGGTCGTGCCGCCCGAACGGTACGAAGGCGGGCGAGACGAGGAGGTGGGCGAGGATGGGGTGAAGTCGACCTCGGCGACGGCGGGGGTCGATGAGAGCTCTGCATCCTGCTTCTCCCACGGGTACGGGTTCGCCGAAGTCTGCGTGCGGAAGGACGACTCGGGAGACTTGGAGTCGTCACCGTAGCCACCGAGCGAGGACTCGTCCTCCCAGGGAGAGCAAGTCGAGGAAGGGGTGGTCGGGCAGTTGATGGGAACGATCGAGCCGGAAGTGACGGTCGGCGACGCGAGCTCCCAAGGCAGGAGCTGGCGGTCCTCGCCGAGGAGCCAGATGACGGCGCACAGGCGGTTGATGGCCATGACCATGATGGCCATGCCGAGACCGAGGAAGGGAAGACCGATGGCGCGGTATCCGCGAGCGTGGTGGCCGCTGCCGAGCGAGAGAGGTTGTCAGTGTCGGGACTGGAGGGGAGAAGTGAAGCTCGGAACGCACAAGATGCCGACAAAGGGAGGGATGAGGCCGAGGAGGAAGACGGAGAAACCGAGGGACCAGCAGAAAACGAGCCGGCGAGGACCAGCGTTTGCGACGCAGGTCTTGGTGTGGGCGGCGAGCGATCGGTTGAGCGAGTGCTCGATGATGTCGCGAGCCTCGGCAAAGTCCTTGGGGTCGCCCGAGTTACCGGCCTCGACGAGGATGCGGTCACGAGTTGCGCGGGGGAGGTTGAGCTCGAGAGGTCCGTCGGGTGCGAAGAAGACGTCGAGACCGCGACGGAGCGACTGTGCGAGGTACGAGGGCAAGTGTTCCGCCGTGCGAGGGGCGTACGGGTCCGTGTTGAGCGTCGGCTGAGCCTCCTTCTTCGGAATCGACGAGTCCTTCACGTACGCCGCGAACTCCTTCTCGTACTCGTTGAGCCCTGAGAGACCGTAGCGCGAGAGGCATCAGCACGCGGAATCGGCTCGCTCTGCCGAATCGCAAAAGGTTCATAGACGTAGAGACTGACAGAGGATGAAGTAAAGGTTCTCAGCAGAGTACTCCTTGAAGACAAGGTAGCCCTGAGGAGCCGAAAGAGACGTCAGCGAGGGCTGGAGAGACTCGCGTGTCGAAACGGTTACACACCTCAAAGTCCTTGAGCGAAAGCGGCGAGAGGTGCTTGTTGGCAATGACATCGGCCAGGCGGACGTCGCTCATGGGCGTCGCCTTGAGCGAGCGGACCGATCCGACCATTCCTGTCGCCTTGGGCGGCGACAAGAGGCGGAACGGGACCTTGACGAGGTTCCAGACAGGTAGCTGGTGCGGCGCCTTGCGCGGGCGCGAGGACGCCGGCTGAGGGCGAGGGACGTCGAGGTTGCGGTGGGCCTTGTGGGGCGCAGGGGACGACGGCGGGGCGAGCGAGGCCATTGTTGAAGACGCTGTCAGGCGGTGTCGGAAAAGGGCGAGTCGCGAGAGGACGGCGCGAGACGAGCGATCTCAGACGACGAGGCGCTAGAAGATGAAGAAATGTGATCAGGGGACGTGGCGCGTGAGCGTGGCCGGGGTGTGTGCGGCTGGGTGGGAGCAGGCAGCAAGCGAGAGGGAGAAGGGCGGGCGGGGTCCGAAGGACGAGGACCAGCAGCGGCGGCGTCGGCTGCAAGAGCTCAGCGTCGAAGTATGCACTCGACCGGGCACGGCGAGATCTGGAGCAGGCTCCAACGCCGTGCCTCGACCGCCGGACCTTCCGAACTCGGACCGCGCCGCGTGCGTCCTCTTCATTTTGCAGCTCGTGTGGCCCGAACTTGCCAGTCTGGGGGAACCAACCGGCCAAGTCGTCGTTACGTTGCCGTTCAAAGTCAAAAAGAGCGTAGTTCATGCGCATCGCAGTCCTTCTCCTGCTCGAACGGTGCACACCTCGTGCTTTGGCCTCTCGACAAAGTGCAAGGGAGCGCCCAGTACCCCGCGCTCGACGAGTTCTGCCGAGCGCAACTTGACGGCCTGATGATCCCCTTTCTCGTGCTCCCGCGTTTCCCGCTCCCCAGGTCTGCTCGGTGAACGATTCCATCAACCTCGTCCGTCCCCTGAACGAGCCGTCGTGGCAGGTCCCACTTCTCCAACTTGCCCAGACCAAGGTCGGATCGTCCACAAGCTTGTCCCTTCCCATCTTCGAGGCCGGCTGTAGGCAGTCACTTGCTCGCTGTCGAGTACCGGGCCCCGTACAGCGGTGCTTGTTGTCGACACTGACGGGCTCAGCGCGGGAGTGGCAGAGGTGAGAATCGGTTTCGAGAGGAGGCGTTCGTGCAGCCCGAAGGCGAGTCGCCCTGTTTGGCGCGTCGACAGGCGCAACTGGGGTTTTTTTTTCAGGCAGCCCAGCACAACGCATCTAACCGAGAGAGACGGGTACGAAGGGCGTGAAGGGCGGCGGAGGAAGCGGTCGACCCGATCAGCATCTCCCTCCGAGCTCGACAGCCTCTCCGTCGAGCGAGCCGACACGCTTTGACAAACTATGACACTGCGCACCTGTGCTTCGAATGCTGGTCTCAACCCGCCCAGGCGGTTCAGGTCGACCCGCAGCCTCAACGCTTCTCCTGGCGAAGGTGGTGCAAACTTGGCGGGAACGACACGTGGACATGCTGTGGCAGGTTGGTAGTCGTGGAGGTGTCTGGTATGAGCGCTGAAAGGGCGAGCAAGTCGACCAACGATGCGCCGTCCAGACGGACCGCAAACGAAGGGAACGAGAAACGGACGACTCTCGACGAACGCTCACAACTCTCCTGGACTTTCGAACGGACGGGACAGAGGGTGGAATGCGGCGAGATGGATGCAATGCAAATAGGCGACAATGCGAAGGGTGAACATAGGAAGAAGTTGCGAGGCGATGCGGAACCTGTTCCAGCGATGCGAGGGCTCGTCAGCTCCTGCTCCTCGACGTCGACGACGTGTAGGTGTGAACGACGTCGAGTAGCGAAGGCGGACGACAGAGTTGGATCAGAATAAAAAGGCAATAACATGGGTTGTCCGTCCTGTCCCGCCTCTCCGTGAGGGGCGGATTCGGTACAGGTCTGAGATGTTGGTTCATCATTTGAAGAGGCGTCGAGAGTCGGGGAAAGGGTAGGTGAACGCGGGAGGGGCGAGAGAAGCGAGACTCACGAAGAGCAGAAGCATTCTCGAGTCGATCCGTCTTGTCGGAGACAAATCTGTCGAACGCATGAGCGAAAGTCAGTGCCGCACCCCTCGTCCGCAATGTGTGCTCGTCCAGCCGCATCGTCGCAAGCGATCAGCGAAAAAAAAAAAGGCAAATCGTGTTGTCCTTCACCACGTCCCGCGCCGCAGCGGGGACAGGAATCGGTACAGGTCTGAGATGTTGTTGCATCATGTCGAGCGGCTAGCGCGCGGGGCGAGCGACGAGGACGTGAGGAAGAAGGGAGAGAGAGGGAACGCTTACCCAGCAGGACGGCAAAAGTCGACCCGAGCGGTATGCGAGGACCTACAAAGCGACGAGCCAATCGTCAGTATGCTTGTCGCTACGCCAGCTCATGCTGGTTGCTTGTAAAGGCGCGGTGGCGAGGCGAAGTCAGGGTACAAGTTGTTCGCATGACGAGCAGGTCGCACAACCGAAACCGGCACACACGCTCGTTGCCTGGAGGGCGCAGAGGGTCCGTAAGACGTCCGGATGGTCGTTGCGCCAGCGTTCGAGGACAATAAATATTGGACATCATGTTGAGGCGAAAGGATGGAGGGGCGGAGGAAGCGTGAAGGAGGACTGACCGTGATTAGGATGAGCGAGGAGGACCCCGATCGCCGGCACGCGAGAACAAGGATCTGCGATAGGGCGTAGAAGCGGGGGTCAGTACAGCTGATCTCGGCTCGGGAGATGCATGACCGCCTCGCCTCGCCACGCCCGTAGAAGCGCAAAGCGCCGTTCCGCATCAGGTAAAGTAGAACAAAGGACAAAAAGTGTTCTCCGCATGCCCCGACCTCGTAGGAGAAACGGGTCTAGGGTGAACAGAAATCTTGGTTTGAACATCCTTGCGGGCGAGCATGCTCTATAGTCTGTGGCAAAAGAGCAGGGAGACTCACGAGACGCGGATCAAGCGAGGGGCGGTCGAGCGGTCGGCGTGATCCTCGCTCCTCCTCCTCCTGCATCGCCAAACCCGTTCGAGCCGGCCTGGTTGCCGCGCAAGTCGCCAAAGCTCCGCGTCCGCCCCAGCATCGACTCAATCGTCGCCTTGACCAATGAGATCTTGGTTGCGCCAGAAGGTGGAGTAGCGGTTGGCGAGGGGAAGTCGCAAGGCGAGGCGGAGGGAATGGAGCTGGCAGGTGGCGAGGAGATGGTGACGGCGGGTCGGACGGCGGGTGCCGACAATGGCGAGGAGACGCTGAAGGAGGGTATAGGCGCAGGGTGCAGAACGAGTTTCGTGGAAGACGTGCCGTCCTGGTCGGGGTCGGATGGTGGAGTAGCATCCCGCAGCACCTCGTCATCGTCTGCATCGTCTTCTGCACCTCCACTATCCACACTGAGGAATCTCAGCGCCCGCGTGAGCTCGTCCGCCCAGTGCTCATCCTTGCCCGCTCCCGCCTTTTTCAGCTCCTCAAAGTCGACCTCGCCCCCTCTCGAGGGAGGCTCCTCGCCCTCGTGCCATACCCGTCGATTCGGTTGGTCCTCCTCGACCTGTTCCCATCCGACAGGCGGCGAACCGGGAGGCGAGATGAGGAAATTTTTGCCGGACGAGGGGACTTCGAGGTGCGTTGCTGGAGTTGTCTGCGACTGCTGAAGGTAGGCTAGTCGTTCGGTTGGGAAGGATGGGCCATAGTAGGCGCGTATCGGTGTCGGTCTACATGGTGCGAGTGAGAGGTAGGAGCGAGAGAAGCAAGGTCAGCTCGAGGGTTGGGTGAAGCCGTCACTCCACGCTCGGGCGGGCTGCTGAGGACGCGATGGATCCAGACAGAGTGCTTCGTACTCACACGTAACCGCCTGGCAAGCCCTCGTCGCCGTCTTCCTCCCACACGAACCCGTCCATCTCGTCCCGGGCTCTCCGCGCCACGTCATCGTCATCATACACGCAGATAACCCTGCCAAAGTTCTCGAGCGGCGTCCATGCATGTAAAGTCCCGTACGACGCAAAGTGCGCGTGGAAGAGCGGGAGGAGGTCGGGAGAGAAGAGGAGCGAGGGGAGGACGAGGACAAGGACGTTTGTGGGCGCGGGCGGCGGTCGCCTACTCCGTCGTCTAGGCGTCAGGATCGCTGTCATCCCGTCTAGCCGCTCTCCAGCCGACTTGAGCGTGTGTGAGCGGCGTGAGAGCGTCGCTCACGCGTTGACGACCCCACGACTCGCTCAATCCGACTCGCTGATTTTTGTGGTCCAGCGTACTTCGTCTCCCCAAGTCTTGCTGTTATCAAAGCGCTGCACTCATCTGCGCTTTGCGACGCGGGCGAGGCAGAACCAGACCTCCGAGAGGGTTCTCTTCCCGCAACCATCTCCTCCTTGCCTGCCGCACCGCTCGGGGACGACCGAAACGCGCTCGACAGATCTTTGCCGATTGAACTAGTGGCCATCGCGCCAACTCGCACACCGTCGCGAGCGACCGCCGACGGGAAATTCCCTCGCTATCCTCCTCGCCATCAATGTCGTCGTACGCCCCCATCGCATCGACTTCGGCCGTTCCAGCAGGCACAGACAACTGCACAAGTTGCTTACAAGCCTGTCCCGCTTGCCCGCCGTCACCCCCCGTCGCTTGTTGCCCGCCAGCCAACCCTTCCTCCTTTCCCGGACCCTCGAATCTCGCCCATCCTTTCTCGCGCAGCTCGTCAAACTTCGTCTCGCCTTTTCCTGGATCATGGAACGGTGTGGAAGACTGTCTGGACTGTGTGGCGGGATTTGAGGGAACAGGCAGTGGATCAGGGTCGGCCGCCAAGTCGCACCTGGCATGGTGTTGCGATGCCGAAGAGTGCCTGTCACCCGTCGCAGGGGCGCAGACCAGCCTGAGCGGTGCGTCAGCAGGTGCAGCGACGGGAGATGGCGTACCCTGGGACCAGATGCTCCTCCTCGACTCGGCGCAAGCACCCTCTTCCTCAACATCCCGCTCTGGCGACAACTGCCTCCAATGCGCATCCCTTCCGCTCATTGACGCATGCTGTGCGCCATCAGCCATCCATGCCGGCTGTACGGACCCGACTTGTCTTCCCCCATCCGTACCCATCCGAAACGACTGCCCAACTTGCGTCAACGGCCTCGGGTTGATCACGACGAAAGACGGAGGGCGGCATGCGAGTACAATAGACGGAAAAGGAAAGGGCGTCGACCGCGAGAAGGGGAAGGATGGAGATGAGCAGATGGCGGATCTCGACGGCCTGCTGCAGGGGCTGGACGAGCAGACTATCCAAGATATCGTACGTCGCTCTCT
Organism: Rhodotorula sp. ZM1; assembly: GCA_009806315.1. Taxonomy (NCBI): domain Eukaryota; kingdom Fungi; phylum Basidiomycota; class Microbotryomycetes; order Sporidiobolales; family Sporidiobolaceae; genus Rhodotorula; species Rhodotorula sp. ZM1. Next base: position 90,099 of record QYSD01000049.1, on the reverse strand, counting down.
CTTCTCCTCCTGGAAACTCTCTTCTGAGAGCTGACGGCGAGCCGGACAGCTCAACTGTTGCTGCTGCGACACAGTTTTGCACGACCAGCCATCGTCCTTCGACCCTTCCACGCACTTCCAGCACCAGCAACTTCCGCAGCACATTCACTGCGCCGACTCGCACCAGCAGTCTGCCCTACACGTCCATCTGCCTCCACACGAACCTCCATCTACGCTCGATGCAACTACGGCGCTCCACCAGCTCCTGCGCACGGCTTTCCAGCCACCAACTCCCGCCTCTCTTCCTCCCACATCGTCGCCTCCGAACGCCTCAGCGCCTATTGCCTCATCCTCCGCACCGTATAGCTGCGGTTGGCGAGATTGCGTCCTTTCGTTCGCCTCGCATGATGAGTTGACGATGCACGTCCTCGGCACGCATCTCGTCAATCCGAGCGATCCGGCGTTGCCATCGACAGCAGTATCGAGCTTGGCTCGAGTCGCGCTGCTGCAAGTCGTACAGCATGCGCAGGCGACGGGTCAGGGTGCTTCCGCAGATCCGCTTGCGGCCACGCTCCTCTCGCTCCTCAACTCCGCCCTCCCCACTTCGTCCGCCTCCGCTGCTCCTCAATCTCAGCTTGCAGCGCAGTCCGCAGTCCCACACCGGCATTCTCACGCCCACTCGCACTCGCATGCTCACGTCCATTCCCGTTTGCGTTCGCACGTTCATCACCGCCATCCATATGGCGCTGCGCACGCGCATGCTGTCGCGGCGAAGCGTGAGAAGCAGCATAAGTCGCAGGTTGACGAGGCACCTCCCCCAATCGCGAGTACCGCCATCGTCTCTCCTCATCCTTCGATGGGCGTCGGCGCTTCACGCCAACCATCCGTCCCCGTCGCGCCTATCTCGCCTCCGAGTGATCTCGACGCATCAATCTCGACAGCGACCTCTCCTCCTCTCGCCTCGACTTTCGCCGTTTCGCCGCCCGTCCGTGAACACGCCTGCCACTGGCGCCACTGCACGCTCACCTTCCCTACCACCTCCCTCCTGATGGAACATCTCTCAACCGCGCATGTCGGCGCTGGCAAAGCGCGATACACGTGCGAGTGGGACGGGTGCGAGCGGAGTACGTGTCTTGCGGCGTTCGAGGAGGGTGAGGATGTGGAGGGGTTGGGCGCGGAGGAGTGGGAGAAGAGGAGGGAGGGCAGGGAGGATAAGGGTGTGTTTAGGCAGAGGCAGAAGGTGATGCGGCATTTGCAGATGCACACGGGTGAATCTCTCTTTCTCAAGTCGGCGCCTCATCTCCCGCGGTCCGGCGAAGGGCGGCTACTGTCGTGCTCGCTTTCTGATTGTCGACGGAGTTCGATGCTGACATGAACTTGTGCTCTGTACGCAGGCGACCGCCCCTTCGCTTGCGACGTCTGCGGCAAGACCTTTTCCGAATCGCTCACGCTCGCGCAGGTTCATCTGCCCCTGTTGCTTCCTTCCCGTAAACGATCTGACAGACCTCTTATCCAGCACATGCGCGTGCACACGCAGGAGCGACCGTACGTGTGTGATCACCCCGGCTGCGGCAAATCGTTTGCGCTCGCATCGGCTTTGACGATTCACAAGCGTGAGTTGTCCCGTCCTCGTCCTCTTGTGCTTGCTTGCACCATGGCGACCCGACGCAACTGGGCTCGAGTCAAGATCAGATGGAACGCTTGCTAACACTCGTTGCGACTTTTTGTAGGCACCCACTCTGGCGATCGCCCCTTCGTCTGCCCCCATCCCGGCTGTACCGCCGCCTTCTCCGAGTCGTCGAACCTCTCAAAGCACATCCGGACGCACGGCTCGGAGCGGCGCTACGTCTGCTCCGAACCCGGGTGTGGCAAATCGTTCGGACGGAGTGATCAGTTGAAGAGGCATGCTAAGGTGCATGTCCGGCGGAATAGGGGTGCGAAGAGCGAGGGAACCGAAGTGTCGTAGATCGCGCGGATCAGGTGAATGCGAAGCCGTTCTTTGGGCACACTTCATGCAGCCTCACCCTTCTCACTCGGTGCCGAGAAACCAGCTCTGCGCTCTTGTCGGCTCTCTGTCCGCTTCAGCTAATTGAAGTGCGTTACGTCGCATTCAAACCACGCGTCTACGGCGCGCTCGATACGAATGGATTCAGAGAGGGCCTCCAACGATCTTCCCGCGTTGATAGTCATCGGCTAGGCGCGACGCAGTGCGAGATGAGGGGATGGATAGGGACGCTGGCAAGGCAGGCGGTCAGTAGTGCGACTCGAGGAAGACGCGAAAGTTGTTCACCGAAAAGCGCTGCATCACCACTTGAAGGACCGCCTCCCATCCCGCAACTAGACGGGCGAGACGGCGCAGCTTGACGCTTGCGTTCCGCTGGAACAAGCCCGTTATTGCGTCTTCTTGCCTCGCCGCTCGCCAGACGAGAACGTTCGTTGGTCCTTCTCCGTCCGGCGTCTGCTGCAGCGATGCCACAAGTACTGCGTGAAGACGCTCGGCCCGTTCGGCGTATCGGTCGGCCGTCATCAGTCGTGAGACGTCGCGGTCCCACGCCAAAGCGCTCAAGAAGCCAAGCTGGGAACGCCCGAGTTTGTCGAGCGCGAGTTGAACTTGTCATTCGACGCGGAAGGCAAGAAGGTCTTCCAGGATTGGTGGTGGTGCATGTTCGCTGAACCCTGCATCGATCTCCTGGTGCGCCAGGTCGTACAGCGGTCGAAGTCGTCGGATTACGGCGTAGACGCCGCGCTCTGCTGGAATGTCGAGCATCGTCTGGTGTTGGCCATGACCGATGTAGATGGAGCAGACGTCGCGTGACCATGAGCCGTCACGTTGAATGGGCGGGTCGACCTGCTTCGCGAGGTCGAAGTGGAATACAACGGTCCGAGGGAGTTCTTGGTACGTCGACGTGACGTAGACCGCAAACGTCTGTCAACCGAGAGTGTCAATGTCAGAGTGAGAAGCGGGAAGTGACCGTTTAGCTGCAAACGGACCGCAACTGGGTGGGAGGAATCGATATGGCGGACTGGCGAAACGCCGACAGCTTCACAGGCTCCGACGAATTGATACAGCTTGACGTGTACGACGAGATGCTGCCGAACACAAGACGTCTGAGCCTGCGAATTCGCTGCGGAATGTGCAAGCTCACCTCGTCCGGTACAAGCCACCTCCTTTTGAGAAACTCGTCGCGCTCGGGGAAGTGTTCAAGGTGAATCGTCTGCTGGAAGACACTGCTGAAGCGAACGATAGTCTCCGCAAGACCTGTTCGGAGCGTGTGAGTAACAGGGCAACGCGCTGTACTAACGCTCGGACGCACCGACGAATGCGTGCTCAAATCCAGCGAGGAGTCGGTGCACCTGGAGGATCGCGTCGAGCAGGTCGACATGGTCGGTGCGCTCTCCCGTGCGCGATGGCATGTCGCAGCGAAACGCAACGAGAGAGACGAAGATCGAGTCACAAACGCCGTGGTCAAAGATCCGCGGACCCTCCGAGGAGAAGAGGAATCGGCGAGATGGGCGCGGCGAATGGCCGCGAAGGCACAGCGACAATACGAGCTTTGGGGGATACGGGCCGACGATGGTGTAAGAAGCGAGTAAGCGGAAGCTGGGAAGGTCATCCGTCTCGAGACTCGTAACTTTCACCTTGTCATCCTCCAACCGACAACGGCATCTCTTCAGACTCCGCCACCTCACCATCGATCGAACCGTCGATGAGAAGAAAGCGGGAGGCAGTCCCTTGCTGTACGAGCTTTCTAATGAGGCTGCCCCTAGGCGCGAGAGAGAGCGTCGTGTACCGAAGGGTAGGGGATCTGACAAACGCTCATCAGCTGCCTGACGCGCAAGAGAAGGCGAGAGCCTCACCGAGAACAGCCGCCCTAGCATCTCGACCGCGTCCTTCCAGCCGAGGACGAGTTTCGCAAGGTGACGTTTCGCCGCCCGGTTGCGCTCCTCCTTGCTGGCGTAGTCAGCCGGTGCACCGCACAGGTCGGCCTCCATGATTGCGGCTTCCCAGACCAGGCGGTTGAGCGGCTTCTCCCCAGTCTCGCTGGCGGGTGTCGACGCCATGAAGATCGCACGAAGCCGGTCGGAACGCTCAGCGTACTCGTGCGCCGACATCAAGCGAGGGACCTCGCGCTGCCAAGCCGTCCTGCTAAGGAAGCCAGCGCTCCCGCACTGGAGGTTGTCGAGCGCGAGTTGAACTTGGCATTCGGCGTGCAGAGCCAGCAGATCGTGAGGAAGGGGCGGCGGGTGACCTTCGGTGAAGCCTTGTGCGATCTCGTGTTCGGGATAGTCAAAGACAGGTTGCAGGCGTCGCAGCGTCGCCATGACCGCAAGCTCCGTCGGTATGTGCAGCCTGTTGCGCCCATTCACGCCCCACTCGATCATGCAGTTCTCTCGGCGCCACTCGCCGCTTGACGGTATCGCCGGGTCAACCTGCTTGGCGAGAATGAAGTGGACGCTGCGCGGCCGGTTGTCGTGTGTCGAAGCGATCGCGACAGAAAACGTCTGCGGACAGAATGTTGTCGATCGTGACTCGGTCCGGAAGCGAGTGTAGAGGAGGCTCGCACGGCGACAGCGGTACGAAATCCAGCGTCTCGCACTGCCCTCGCCTGCACAACTCGGCAAGCCTCGGTAAACTGGTGAGGCCGGACGTGGACGACGAGACGCTGCAGGACGAGCAAGGTCAGCTGATGATGTAAGAATGGTACGGCAGGACTCGCCTGCTTCGACACCGGCCATCTCATCTCGAGAAAGTCGTCCCGCTCGAAGAAGTTGGGGATTCCTTGGCTTCGCTGAAAAGTGTGCGTCAAGCGGGCGATCGTGCCGGAAAGTCCTGAGATGTACGCGTCAGCGGAGGATCCCGTCTGGAGAGGTGGGATCGACGTACCCACGAAGGCATGGTCGAAGCGGATGAGCAAGTGGTGGACTTGGACGACGGCTGCGAGAACGTCGACAGGGTCGATGTGCTCCTCCGCCTGAGAAGCCATCTCGCGCGAAAGTCGGGCGAAGCAGCAAGGTCGGGGAAGAAAGAAGTTGAGCGGCAAGCTGAGCCATCGCTGGAAAGCGGCTGACGGCGTTCCCGACGAGATCGCTCAAAGATCCGCGGACTCTCCGCCGGCGGAGAGGAGTCGTCCACGTGAAGGGAGAGGGCGAGGGGCAAGGCGAGGGGCAAGGCGAGAGGACGGTGGTACGAGCCGGAGGGGCGAGCGCAACGCCGAAGACATCGCTCGAGGAAACTTGACGAGGAGGCGCGGGAACTCGCGAAGGTCGAGTCGGCGCATTTTTGCACCGCTAGCGCGAGACCGCCCACATCCTGCTAGTATCAAGCTGCACTGTAGTTGCTGGGAGGGGAGCGATCGAGATCGGTTGACGCGCTAGAGGGGCGGTGGCGAGTTATGCGGCGACGGGGACAAATCCGACTCGTGCGGCAGCTGGAGAGAGAGAGAGAGCTGTCAGCGAGGCCGGTGGAAGTATCCTGCGAGGAGACCCACGCGGACGCACTGGATGACCAGCTTAAAAACCTCCCTCCACTCCCTGGTGAGCTTGTTCATGCGCTCGTCGTCCTCAGCCGGCAGAACCCAGCGATTGTGGATCTCGAATTCCTCCGCAATGGCCGCCGAGAGCGCCATAAGCGTGATGAAACGGTCGCCCAGCCGCACAAGCGTACGCTCGACCAGTCGGAGAAGGACGTCCCGCGTCGTGTGATACTCCGCCTGGCTGAACAGGCGCCGCACGTCTGCCGTCCACTTGGACGGGTTGAGGTCGTAGAGACGAGGCTGAGGGACGTAGTCGTTGGCGATGACCTGGGCAAAGCACACGGCGCTAAAGCAGCCTGCCTCGAGCGGCGGGGGAGGGAGACGATTGGCTTGGGTACGGTCGTAGCCTTCATTGAGCTGCCTCTCGGAGACAGCAAGGAGTGGGTGGAGACGACGACACTGCGCCTCGACGACTGGCTCGGTCGAAATCCTGAAGGTCTGTCGCCCGCGCTCGATCGGATATTTCTGGGGGCTCCAGGGGTCGTTGTGCGTGCTTTGGGAGGGCCGGTGAACCTTGAGCAAGAACCGACAGACCTTCTGCGACGGGTGTGGGCCGAGAACGTGGCTGACGAATTCGAAGAACTGTATGTGCGACCTCGTCATCGATCCGTCCCGAACGTGGTTCATATGTAACGACGGACTTCTCCACCTGAAACCTCCTGCAGATGGAGGACGCGGAGGGCGCGCGCGCCTGTTGCAGCGAACGTGACGGGACTTCAAGCGTGAGAACCTCAAGACGCGAAAGTTAGGTACTGTTGTAGAGGCACACAGCAAGTGGTCACTTGCCATACCGCCGGAAGGCCTTTGACGCGTCAGAAAAGCCTCGGGCTCGGAGCTGAACGCAGGCGGATAGCCCTGGATCGCCTAAAGAAAAGCTGAACAGGCGGATCGTCGTACCGGCCAGGCCTAACCAGCAACAGCATGAGTGCACGGAACGTGAAAAAAGACAGTGAAGGAAGGCCGCGCACCCGTAAAAGCATGATCCACGTCGCTGTTTCGAAGCGTGAAGTGAAGCTTTGTTATCGCGATGCAGTCGAAGGGACAGGTAGCGAGAGGCTGGTGGTCGGCCATAATCGCTTCAAGCGAGGCGCGAGAAGGAGGGAGAAAAGCCGGAAGAAGCGGCGAAGCAGACGGAACAAGTCCGCGGACTCGCCGCCGCCGAAAGACGGATGAGGCAGTGCAAGAGAGAGCAGCCCTGATCAGTTGTTCGCAATCTCGGGTCCCGCCGCGACGCCCAAGCGCTTCATCCTGCACAGCTGCCGTGCGATGAGCTTCCAGACGTTCCCTTCGCGTCCCTCGAGAACGACCATCCGCCCAACCTCCCAGACTTTTCGCCGCAGCCGCTCGTACTCCTCGTCGCTGAACTGCGCGAGGATACGAGGTGTCTCGTGCGCTCGGTCGCGAGGTATCGAGATCGAGAAGCTGCTCCAGTCGACGTCGTTCGCGAACGGCATGACCTGGCCAGCCGTGGGTCCGCTACCGATGAAGACGGGCACGACGCCGAACGCGAGGTACTCGTAGATGCGCGTCGTGTCGAGCGTGTAGCCGGGAGGAGCAAGGCCGAACTTGGTGCGGGCGAGGCGGCGGGCATAGTCGTCGTTCTCGGACTGCTCGGCGATGTCGAAGCCGGGGAGTGACGAGAAGCCGGGATGCGACGTCGAAGAGAAGGGAGGTTCCGATGCGTCGCCCTCGGAAGGGAAGAAGAGGGAGCGGATCCCGAGCGCGTATCGCTGCCCGTCGGTCGCCGTGCCCACTCCACCACGAAAGATGGCCAGCGTAGTCCGCCGGTCCCGCTCAACGTCCTCGCCGCCCATGAGCTTCGATGCAACGCTGCGAAAGAATGGCTTGCGTCGCCACGCTCCCCCCTGCTGCGGCGACGGCTGGAAGATCTCGACGCCGGTCGGGACGGCCTGCGTCTTCCGTCGAGGGTCGGCGGCGCCTCGCGGTTCGCGCAGAGGGTGTCCCTCCTCGTCGATGTAGTCTAGCGGGTTGACATAATACGAGTTAAGGAGGTGGGTCGCGGAAGGGATGACGACGTCGCGGTAGAAGCGGAAGTGCGAGCCGTACGGCGCAGGTCGAACGTCGCCGACCGTGACGAGGTACGACGAGCCGTTCATCGCCACTCGCGAGGTCTCAGTGTAGTAGCCGTCGACGTAGTCCATCGGGTGCGGGATGAGGTGGTCTGCGCCAGCCGAGCGATTCCAGTACGGCATCGTCTCACGGATGTGCCGCATGACGGGCTGGATGTAGCCCTTGTCGACGTTGCACCGTTCCGTCTTGGTCCAACCGGCCTTGACCCAGCAGTCGAAAAGGTAACAGGCCGGGAAGAGCGGGACGAAGAAGAAGTCCGCCTCGTCGGGGTTCGACGTGTAGAGCGACAGATACGGGTGGTCTGGCGAGGGATGCTCAGACGACGGGGGTTGAACGAGCAGTTGGTGAAGGAGGAGCTCCGAGTTGTACGCCGACCAGCGGCATTGCGAGACCGTCTTTTGCGCGAGGCGGAGCGTGGGAGGGAGGTCGTAGACCTGCGGGCGGCGCGACATCATGAGTCCAGACCTTGCAAGCTCTGTATGAATGAGACGCACGTAGATCTTGGGTCTGCAGATGGGCTTGCCTGCGAAGGAATGAAAAGCGAGAGAGTGAGCGAGGAGTATAGCGACAACCTCGCCAAACGGGCTCACTTCAGCCGCTTAAGGAGAGTGCACGCACTGAGGTCTGGTGGCCACAGCCTGTCCCTGTCCTGTAGCTCTGGCAGCGGCGGAAAGACGACCCCCACCTCGTCGTCCCGCTCGCGATCAAACCGCACGCCCCGCCGTTCCAGGTGACTCGCCTCGTGTGCGCTCAAACCAGCTCTGCGGCTCCCGCTCCTGCCATACACGACCAGCGCGACGAACCCGGCGAGGAGGATGATCCAGCTTCGTCGGCGGGTGCGGAGGGAGTGGACGAGGAGCGACAAGGACGCGGACGGCGGCGGTCGGTCGGCTCGCGAGGGTCCTGCCATCTAGTCTCGAGCACACTAAGGGAGTCCAGGGGCGTCGGCGTAGGGAGCGATGGATCAACCTCGTCGGGACTTTCCTCGCCGCTTTCATCTCCTCGTCCGCTTCACTATTGAGTCGTTCCGCCGACCCACGGCTCGCTATAGAGGTTTTGGCTGTGCTCCCAACCTAGACCGGTCGCATCTCATTCCCCCCCCAGCGAACTCTCGCTCGTTTCCTCCGCCCCCACCCCTCGCTCCCTTCCTCCGCTTCTTCTGCCGTTCAACCAGCGCCTCTCCCACTAGAATGGATCGCGAGCAGTGCGTAAAGCCTCTCATCTATTCTTCAATGGCTTTGGCTGATTCTCACTCCCGCAGGTTTCGCAAGGCAGGATATGCCGCGGTCGACCGGTGCGTGCGGGGTTCCTCGGGATCGGGAGATGCTGGAGATGAGGGAGCTCAAAGTAACGAGTATGGAACTGCACGCAGCATCTGCGACTACTTCGAGAACATCGAGTCGTACGATGTTGTCCCGAAAGTCCAGCCGGGCGACATCGCCAAGCTGATTGGCGGTGAGGGAGATTCGTTGTGCACATCTGCCGAGACACAAAGGTACTGACGAGATTGGCATACAGACGAGGTTCCAGAGAAGGGCGAGCCGTGGGACGACATCGCAAAAGACTTTGACCGGGTCATCCTGCCTGGGTTCGTCCTGCTCGTCCTTCCTTGCGTCCGAAAGTCCAAGCTGACATCCGCATCGGTGCAAACAGCATCACGCATTGGCAGCACCCGAACTTTTACGCCTACTTCCCTGCCAACGTTCGTTTCCTCTCACCGCCTTTCCTTCTCCCCCCTGGCTGATCCAGTCCTCATCCGCGACTCGTAGACAACCTTCGAGTGCATTCTCGCCGACATGTACGTCGGAGCCGTCAGCAACCCAGGGTACGTTCCTTCTTCTTTCGTTCATCTCGCGCCGCTTCTCCTCATCCAGCCTTCTCACGCGCAGATTCAACTGGCTCTGCTCGCCTGCTTGCACTGAACTCGAGTCGAAAGTCACCGACTGGGTGGCCAAGCTGCTGGGTCTTGACCAGAGCTGGTGCAACGAAGGAATGGTCGGAGCGGGCGTGATCCAGGTGCGTCCTGCTCCGAACAATGCGGCCCTCCAAGCGATTCCTTGCTGACCAACCCCGCTTCTGAACCGGATCGTTGGCTACAGGGATCCGCCTCGGAATCGGTCATCACCGTCTGCATCGCCGCACGCGAACGCTTCCTCCGCCTGCATCCCTCGACTCCCTTCTCCGACATGGTCATCCTCGGCACGACCCAGACTCACTCGCTCGGTGCGAAAGCCGCGTTGATCCTTGGCTTTGAGTTTGTCGCGATCGAGACGAGGGCGGAGGACGAGTGGGCGTTGAAGGGCGAGGCGCTCGAGAAGGCGTTGAGGGAGTTGGAGGAGGTGGGGAAGAAGCCGTTCATTCTGAGTGCGTGCGAGATCCTCCTCTCGCTTTAGAAAACAAGTCGTCGTGCTGACGGGTGGGCTCTGCAGTCGCCACGCTCGGCTCGACCAGCACCGGTGCCATCGACAACATTGCCGAAGTCACCGCCGTCAGTGCGTCCCCCCCCTTATTCCCTTCTCTACCTCTCTCCCGCTCCTCCTGACGTCCCGCTTCCATACTCACTCGCCGCACGCGCGCCCAGCCGCCGCCCATCCGTCCCTCTTCCTCCACATCGACGCAGCCTGGGGCGGCGTCTTCCTCTCGCTCCCAGAGTGCCGTGACGAAGCCTATCTCGACGCGATCAACGCGCGCGCAAAGCGGGGAGCGGAGGAGGGCGCGATCTGTGCGGGCGGAGAGGTGCATTCGTTTTGTACCAACTTGCACAAGTGAGTCCCTCTCGAGCTTTGAGGGTCGATGCGACGTAGTCAACGAACGTTCGCCGTGACTCGTCGCTGCATGCCTCGGGAATTTCGGGCGGAAAATGACGAGACTCGGGTTCTCTTGTCTCGCACAGGAGCGGACTCGTCACGTTTGATGCGAGTTGTCTCTGGTACGTCTCGCCGACCCTTTCCCTCGTTTTCGCACCCGTCGAGTCGTTCGCTCGTTTGCGTTCGCGAAAAGCTTCCCACAGTCCTCGCCTCGCCCTCGCGCTAACACCCCCCCCCCCTTCTCTCTTGCTGCGCGCAGGATCCGCGACCGCACCCTCCTCACCACCGCCCTCGACATCACCCCTCCCTTCCTCCGCACCGCGCAAGCCTCTGCTGGCCTCGTGACCGACTACCGCAACATGTCCCTCTCGCTGGGTCGTCGGTTCCGGTCTCTCAAGATCTGGTGGACGTTGAGGAGTTATGGAGTCGAGGGGTTCAGGAGGCACTTGAGGAGGTTGACAGAGTTGGCGAGGGTGTTTGAGGACGAGTTTGTCAAGAGTGTCGAGGGAGTGCAGTTGTTCACCCGGCGGCGGTTCTCGCTCGTCGTCTTCCGCGTCGTCCCTCTCACCTCTCCTTGCCCGACCGAGTCGGACTCGGACAAGGACGAGGACAAGCTCGACCAAGCCAACGCCCTCACGCGCACCCTCGCGCGCCTAGCAGCCTCGGACCACTCGCTCATGCTGACCGCTACCACAGTCGGTGGTACCGAGTGTGTCCGCGTAGCTGTGGGGAGCGGGTTCACGGAGGAACGGCACGTGAGGGAGTTGGTTGCACGGTTGGGAGAGTTGGTTGGCGAGGCGAGGCGAGGGAGGGTGAATGGGATTGGGAATGCGTAGAGTACAGACGGGGGGTTGTTACTACACCGGTGGTCTCGTTATTTTCGCTTTCGCTGGTCTCTCGAGAGAGGCAACGAGTGGCAAAGCGAGTCGAGAACACTTTGAGCTCGGTGCGCGCTCGCAGTGGCCGCTCATTTCCACTTCCGACGTGGGTCTCTCTCGCTCTCTCTCTCTCTCTCTCGCACTCGCCCCGGCTTCTGAGCCAAACTCACTTGTACCCTTACTCCAGACTCTCCACCCGTCGGCAGTCCACCCAGGTCCGCCACGTCGAGTCCCGCTCCACTCAAACCTCGAGCCAAATCGCAACAGCTCGCATAGACGCTCGGTCTGGTCTTCTGCCTTAGACAGCGTGAGCAGCGCGCTCTCTCTCTCTCTCCCAAACCTCGCACTACTCACACCCGCGCGCCCCTCGACCCAAACTCGCACTCGGCCGCCACTCGCCACGTTCACCCTCGCCGCCTCTTCACACAGCTCCCGCTTCGATACACCCCCTTTTTTTTTGGTTCTTCCCTCAAACCAAGACACATGCCGTCAGCCGCCATGTCCGCCCCCGCCGCACCCAAGATCTCTGCCGACGATATCAAGCTCGACCACGGCAAGGCTCCGTCGACCTCGGACGCCAAAGTCGACGTCGCCACCATCCTCTCGGCCGGTGCAGACCGCGCTGCACGCGTCGATGCAGCCAAGGAGCTCGTCGACCTCGTCAAGGTGCGTTCGAGCCGTGTTGGGGTCGAGGGTCGCGCAGGAGGGCGAGCGAGGTAGGTGGCCGGGACCGAGCGCTGACGTCCTTGCCGTCGCTTGGCCGCGCAGCTCGAGGGCCCGCACGCGTTCGTCAACGTCGGACTCGCCGACGCCATTCTCAAGGGTCTCTCTGACAAGAAGAACGCCGGCGTGCGCGAGGCCGCGTGCGACCTCCTCCAGATCCTCGCCGAGCAGGGAGTCGGCAACGCCGTCGAGCCCTTCTTCTACGAGAAGCTCATGAAGGCGATCGTCTCCGAGACGTTCGCCGACAAGGAAAAGGTCGTTCGCGAGGCTGCCGTCCAAGCCGTCAAGTCGATCGTCCAGGTCTCGACGAGCTGGAGCGTCCCCATCTTCCTCCCCATCCTCCTCGAGCAGATCAAGACCGCCGGCAAGTGGCAAGTCAAGACGGGTTCGCTCCAGATCATCGACCAGCTCGTCGTCTCGGCCCCCGAACAGTGCGCCCGCCTCATGCCCGACATCATCCCCGTCATGGTCGACGCCATCTGGGACACCAAGGCCGACGTCAAGAAGGCCGCACGTGCGTCGCTCACCTCGCTCTGCAACCTCGTCACCAACAAGGATATCGAGAAGTTTGTTCCGGCCTTGATGTACGCGCACTTCCCCTCCCGAGTCGTTTCTTTCCGGGACCGCCTCGCGCTGACGCACACTTGCCCGCGGTCCCGCAGCAACTGCCTGATCAACCCCGTCGAGGAGACGCCCAAGACGGTCCAGCTCCTCGCCGCGACGACCTTCGTCCAGGAGGTCGACTCGCCGACGCTCGCCCTCATGGCTCCTCTCCTCTCGCGCGGTCTCACCGAGAAGCTCACGGCGACGGTTCGCAAGGTCGCCGTCATCATCGACAACATGACCAAGCTCGTCGACAACGAGCACACGATCCGTCCGTTCGTCCCCAAGCTCCTCCCCGGCTTGATCAAGGTCGAGAACACGGTTGGAGACCCCGAGGCGCGCGGCGTCGTCGTCAAGGCCATCAAGACCCTCCGCGACACGGCCAAGTGCTCGGGTGACGGATCGGACCTCCCCCCGCCCAAGGTGGCGACCGCGCAGCAGACGGCCGGACCGCTCGTCAACGCCATCAAGAAGGTTGACCCGGCTTCGAAGCTCGATGTCTCGTCCCCGCTCGTCCACTACATCGCCACGCTCGTCGGAAACATCGCGACTGCGCGCAACTGGGAGTCGACCGAGTGGGAGTCGGCCCTCACGCCCTACATCGCGCTCGCCCTCCCCGCCTCGATCCGCGCCAACTCGGCCATCGAGGTCGCCCGCGACGTCCTCCAGCAGCTCGCCAAGGACGAGGGAGAGGAGGTCGAGGCCTTCCCTGACGAGGAGGAGGGCGAGGACCTGTGCAACTGCACCTTCTCGCTCGCGTACGGCGCCAAGATCCTCCTCAACACGGCCACCCTCCGCCTCAAGCGTGGACACCGCTACGGTCTCTGTGGCCGCAACGGCTCGGGCAAGTCGACCCTCATGCGCGCGATCGACAACGGCCAGGTCGAGGGCTTCCCGAGTCCCGACGAGGTCCGCACGTTCTACGTCGAGCACGACGTCGACGGCGACGAGTCGGAGAACTCGATCATCTCGTTCGTCCTCAAGGACAAGCGTATCCTCAAGAACGAGGACGAGTGCCGCAACGTTCTCGAGTCGGTCGGCTTTACGCGCGAGCGTCAGGAGGCCGCGATCGGTTCGCTCTCGGGTGGATGGAAGATGAAGCTCGCGCTTGCCCGCGCCATCCTCTTCGAGGCCGACATCCTCCTCCTCGACGAGCCGACCAACCACTTGGACGTGCTCAACGTCGCCTGGCTTGAGAACTACCTCTGCTCGCTCAAGACCTGCACCTCGATCATTGTCTCGCACGACTCGGGTTTCCTCAACAACGTCTGCACCGACATTCTCCACCTCAACAAGTTCAAGGTCAAGCGTTACCCTGGCAACCTCGACGCGTTTGTCAAGTTTGTCCCCGAGGCAAAGGCCTACTACGAGCTCAACCCGCTCGAGGACTACAACTTCAAGTTCCCGAATGTGCGTACAGCGATCGCTCTCATGCCGTCGTCGTCGTTGGGGGCGTTTTCCGCTGACTTGAGAGCGCGCGCGCGCGGTTGTCTTCTTTCTTTTCCTTTTCGTCTCTGGCACACAGCCCCCTCTCCTCGACGGTGTCAAGACCAAGGAGAAGTCGCTCATGAAGATGCGCCACGTCGGCTTCCAGTACCCGACGTCGCCCGTCCAGCAGCTGTACGACATCTCGCTCCAGGTGTCGCTCTCGTCGCGTGTCGCCGTCCTCGGACCGAACGGTTCCGGCAAGTCGACGCTCGTCAAGCTCCTCGTCGCCGAGACCGAGCCCAACAAGGGCGGCGAGGTCTGGAAGCACCCGAACTTGGTCATCGGCTACGTCGCCCAGCACGCCTTCCACCACATCGACCACCACCTCGACAAGACGCCGCTCCAGTACATGCTCCACCGGTACCAGACCGGCGAGGACCTCGAGGAGATGCAGAAGGCCAACCGCCAGCTCACCGAGGAGGAGGAGAAGAAGATGAAGGAGGGCGCGACTGTCGTCGTCGAGGGCGTCAAGCGCACGATTGACGAGATCGTCGCCCGCAAGAAGCTCAAGCAGTCGTTCGAGTACGAGGTCACATTCAAGGGCCTCTCGTCGTCCGAGAACATCTGGCTCCCGCGCGACGAGCTCATCCGCCGCGGCTTTGAGAAGAAGGTCATGGAGGTCGACTCGCGCGAGGCGCAAAAGGCCGGCCTGCTCCGCCCGCTCGTCCGCAAGGAGATCGAGTCGCACTTTATGGACTTTGGCCTCGAGCCCGAGTTCACCACCCACAACACGATGCGCGGTCTCTCTGGAGGACAAAAGGTCAAGGTCGTCCTCGCCGCCGCCACATGGCGCCGCCCGCACGTCGTCATCCTCGACGAGCCGACCAACTACGTGAGTTCGGGGGCTCACCGTCAACTGTTGGACGTGGTGCTGACCGTCGTCGTCGTTCGCCTCGCTCCCTCGACTGCTACCTTCTCCAGCTCGACCGCGAGTCGCTTGCTGCGCTCATCTCGGCACTCAAGACGTTCGAGGGTGAGTCTGGACTGCGATTTCACCGCTTTCCACGCCGCTGACGAACCCCTTGTCGCTCCCGCAGGCGGTGTCCTCGTCATCACCCACAACCGCGAGTTCTCCGAGTCGATCTGCACTGAAGTCTGGGCCATGCGCGACGGGTGCGTTCTCCCCTCGCTGCGGTTCGTCGCGTCGAACGGTCGCTCACCACTTTCCCGTCGCTCGCAGTCACCTCACCGCTTCGGGCCACAACTGGGTCGAGGGCCAGGGCTCCGGCCCGCGCATTGACCAGAAGAACGAGGAGGAGGAGGATGTCTTTGACGCCATGGTGCGTTCTCTCTCTCCCTCTTTTTGTTTCTCTCGCTCCGTTTTCCGATGTCCCGAGCTCCGAATCTGACGCGCGCTTTCCGTCTTCATCCAGGGCAACAAAATCGATGCGCCCAAGCGCGCGAAGAAGATCACGTCGAAGGAGTGCGTCGCTCCCCCTCGTCGCTCGTCACCAACTTGGCGTCACTGACCTTCCCTCCCTCCCCCGCTCCCTCCGCTCCCCCCTTTTTTCTCCTGGCTCTTCGCTCGCAGTGCTCGCAAGCTCAAGAAGGAGCGTATGGCACGGAAGAAGCTCGGCCTCCCCTCGGACGACGAAGGGTGCGTTTCCCGTTTTCCCTCTCTTTCGACGAGCTCGCCGACGCTGACGCTCTCTCGTCCTCGCCTTCCCCTTCGTCCGTAACAGTGACCTCGTGAGTTTCCTCTGCATCGGTCTCTCCAAATTGGCTTTGTCGCTGACCTCGCTCCTCGCAGTGATGATATCGCCCTCGCTTTACCTAGACCTCGCTGTACCTTTTTTCCCCCTTTCCTCCGTGCTGTTTTCCTCGCCTACACTGTACTCTGGTTCTGCAAGCATTTCTTCGTTCCCCCTCCTCTTTTCGTTCTTTTGTTTGCGCCGTGAGAGCTAGAACTGGTGCAGGAGGGGCAAACTCTGCCGGTGCGAGCCTGCTGCTGCTGCTGCTGCTGTTGAGGCGGAAGCTGGGGCGGGAGCTGCACGCCAAAGCCGGACGGAGCGGTGCGACGGCTCTGGGTACGTACTCGCTCGGGCACACGGGCACGACGCGGCCTTGTCCTCTCCCGCCCTGCGAGGCGGATCTGCTCGCGGCGAGTCGGGTACATACATGTACACTGCGTCGGTGCGAGGGACGCGAGTCGAGGACGGAGAGGAGACGCGAGCTGGACCTTTTCTTACAACTGCTTCTCTCGTGTCAGGTAGCCCGCCCGCCCGCACCCTCGGGCAGCGTCGTGTTGTAGCGGTCCATCCTGCACGCGCGTAGCGAACACGGTCACGGTCAGCCGAGATTGTCGATCGAGAGCCAGCCTTGCCCACGAGCCTCGCCCTGCCCTCCTCCCGCTCGGTCCCTCCCCAACAGCATGCACAACGAGAGGAAGGAACGAGGCGCGCGTAACGAGCAGTTTCTCGAGGCTTGTCCAGCTCGCGCGCCGACTTCTTCTGGATCATGCGCAAGCGCTTCTTCCACTTCTCCGGCCCAAGCGGAACATGCTGTCTGAGAGGAGCAGTGTCGTGAGAAGGAAGCCGTGCGGGACGACCCGTGCGAGGAGGAGTGAAGATCGGAGACGAGGAGGTGAGTTGGGCCGGTGGAGCACTTCAGTCTCGCGTTCTCTCCCGCGGATCCGATGCCTCGAGCCGTGTGTCGAGCGTTTGAGTGGGGATCGAGCCGTGTTGAGAGGACAGAAGAGAGGGTGCGAGAGGCGGTCCTAACAGCCGAGCGGGACAGGTCGGTATTCGCGCGCGTGCCGTATGGTCGGGTGTGTATAACATTCAATGGACCCCGTGGACGCCCGTACGCCATCTCCCGGGGCGCAGTCAAACGAGGAGTTGCTTCATCAGTTGACCGACGTTGGGGGTTGAGGAAGCAAGGCGGATGCGTTGCGGGCGGCGGGCAGAACTCTTGGCAGGTCAAGTAGAACCATTTCAGCAGGTCAAGCGGTCTCCTAGGTCCGGCAGCGGTTGTAGCGCCGTGTGGACCAGGCAAAGGGCGCTCGCGCAACCTTGCATCACCCCGCTGTCGTTGCGAGCCGTCGAAACCGGTGGTCAGAGCCTGCTCGAAGCTTGTCCAGTCGCTACACACATCCGCGTCCCCGGCCTCGCGCTCGCGACGTCCGCTCACCTGCTTCGCCTTGCCCGGCACTGGAGTTCGCTCCAAGGTTCGCCTCTCACGCCCGTTCAGGTCGCCGGTCCTAGACCGCAACAACTGAGAGACTAGGGAACGGAATTGATGCTTCGGGACGAAGCCGGATTCGCGCTGCGAAGACTTGCGAGTAGCTGGGTAGAGTCGCCGTTCACCCGCTCCGAGGCTTGCAAGGCGTGTTTTGCCTTGCCTTTTGTCGATTTCGGGTGGTACAAGAGCCTACAGAGAAAGGGGCAACCGGCCGGAGCCATCGCCAAATCGGCAAAATCGCGGTACCTCTCCCTCTCCTTGCGCTCCATGGCGTGTGCTCGCTTGCGATCGTTAGGTGGCATTCGATTCTGACGCTTCAAATACTCTTCTCCCCTTCATTTTCGACACTGCGTGCCGCCGTGTCTGTCCGCCTGCGCTGCAAGTGAGGCCAGCCAGAAGCGCGTTGTCTTTCTCACCCTTCCCTGCCGGCGCACCTTTTTGCTACTCACTCGGCACTCGGCAAGTGAACCAACGCCTTCATGTGAGCTGATGGCTCCCTCCGAGCTCCCAAGCTAATCGTGCGACTCGGGAGTTGCCTTCGCTCGCATTCTTGCCCAGCTTGAGAAGGCTTTCTCGCCGCTTTCTTGCGGCCTTCTCTCGTTGGACAAGTCACTCGCTTGCCTTTCTGCTTGCTCCGGCCTCCAGCAATGAATCAGAGTAGGCGGCCAGCCTCATTCGCACGACAAAGCGCACCTGCTTCTTATCCTGCTTCCTTCCCGCATCCACTTGTGCGCTCCTCGTCGCTCGAATCGCTTCGAAGCTTCCTTCTCTGCTGCTCTCCGTTCAGATTACGCATGACTTTCTTGTTTCGTTACTTTCTGCACCTAGCCGCCCGGCTCAACTTCGCCTGACCTCCTTTTCTGCCCCAAGCTTCGCTCGCTGGGTCTTCCTTAACCCGCCTTCTTTCTTCCTCCTATTTCTCGCTCAAGCTTACAGATGAACGCCTGTGCCAAACGGATAGCTGCACCGCGGTGCGTACACCTCTCCCGCTCCTCGCTCCCTCCCGCCTCGCTCGAGCGATTCGGCCACCCACGATGCCCACGCCACACTTTTCCGAGCGCTTATCGACTGCCCGAGCTGGCTGTGCAGACGTCGCTTGTGATTGAGATGGCGCAATCACGACAGGCGCAGGACCGAAAGGTTTTGAGAGAAGGATGGGAGGCTGACTCTGATTGTGTCGTCGTCTTGCAGGTCAAATTTTTCTTTTCTCTTTTCCCTCAACGACGGAAGAAGGGCCGACTCAGGTGAGTCGCCCTCACTCGCTTCTCCCAGATCTGCGCCAGGACGACCTCCCTGCAAAAGATGAAGGGGGTGTCGGACGTTTCCCTTTGTCTCCCATCAGGAGCGAGGGTCGCTGACGACGACGAGAAGGATACACTT
The DNA here is from genome assembly GCA_009806315.1 of Rhodotorula sp. ZM1. NCBI lineage: Eukaryota > Fungi > Basidiomycota > Microbotryomycetes > Sporidiobolales > Sporidiobolaceae > Rhodotorula > Rhodotorula sp. ZM1. The sequence continues at coordinate 71,436 of QYSD01000049.1, read as the reverse complement.
GATCGCTGAGCGCTTCGGAACTTGCGAGCAGGGCGTGGAGGACGAGCGAGCTGACCGCCTTCCTCGTCGCTTTCACAGCGTTGCGCTCGACTCGACTCGTCGTTTGGGCGCGTCCTCCGTGTCTTATCGTTCCCTGAAACATTGAGCAGCAGGGGCGAGCAAGGAGGAGACTCGATAGTCCCGCCGAAATCAGGCCTCCAACGGACCAGCCTGAGGAAAGAGAGGGAAACAGGTCAAGTTCGCTGAGCTTGCCTGCAGAACGCTCTCAGCCTCTGTGCTGGTGAGAGCGAGTGATTGACATTTCCGCCGTTGGTACGCAACAGCTCGATCCCTCTGCCCTGGAAGCGACTTCTCCTTGGCAACTTCTCCCACGATACGCTCCGCCTTATCCTCCCACTTCCTTCGTCTCTCGCGGCAAGAAGATGAGCACACACACACACACAAGTGAGCAAGTAAAGACTCGCTAGCTTGGCGCTACAAACGCCGAGCGACGAGATCCTACACCCTGTCTGAACTTTCGCCAACTTCTGCTCACGCTCGATGGGCAAGTCGAGCCCAGCGGACAATCTCTTCGTCCATTCGACGCAGGGAGTCATCATTAGTAGCGCGGGCGGAGCTGCAATGCGACAAGTCCAGCAAGTGGATGGACCTCCGAAGAGAACGAGATCTTCGACCATCAAGCGCGCGGCGCCGACACACAAGCGAGTGAAAGCTCCACTTCACTGAACCCTCCATTGACGAGCCTATTGCGGGGATCGACACTCGCAGCGCGAGGCTAAGGTACGCGAGTGAGTGGCTCGGAGGGAAGAGCTCGCGCGCGGCGGGGCTTCCTCGAGTTCTGCAGCGTGTGCAGGCGTGTTCTTTGCCGAGATGGCATTAGTCTCCCCCGGGGAAGCAAAAGCTAGGTGAAAGGGCTCCAACTTCAGTTGAGCGCTGTCCGACGGCCCCTTTGAGGCGGCTGCACCCGCTCGTTCTACGGGGGAGTTGGACTGGTTGTCGAGTGCGGGTCGCGCAGTGTCGATGAGCTCGAAGTTGTTCCCAGCAGAGCGCCAGGAAGAGAAAGAGGGAGAAAGGAGTGACCGCCGCCGGTCCCTTAAGTTGTCCCTCGCTGTCCCTGCCCCGGATCGCACCCGCCTCCTGTTTTGACATCGCCGACGAGACTTGTCAACGCTGCTGGACACCCACTCGAGACCGTACACGCTACTCCCCTGCTAGAGCGTGCCACGCGCCGTCGTCTCCTCGCGCTGACTCCTGTCGCCGACCCGCCCAAAGGTCTCGCCGCGGCTGGAACGGACGCAAGGCGAGATGCAGGCCGTCGCAGAGCACTCGCACGGTCACCCTTTGCACGCCCAGCCTCACTCGACGCAGCGCATGCCCTCGCCCGCACACCCACAGCCTGCGCTGCCCGCCACCCCATCACAACAACCCGCTCCCACTCCGTCAACCGAGGGCGATGGCGCGGGCGGACAGAGGGACAGCCAGGCTGGACCATTGGGGAAGAAGCACTCGACCAAAGTGTTCCGGTGCAACGGGTTCGGCGATTGCCAAATGACCTTTTCACGCTCCGAACACCTCGCACGACATGTTCGGTGAGTTGGAGGGCGTCTCTCTCGCTTGTCTTGCTTTCGGTAGCTGACGGACCACGATTGACGCCCGCAGGAAGCACACGGGCGAACGGCCGTTCCAGTGCCATTGCGGCCGCTCCTTCTCGCGCCTCGACAACGTCCGCCAGCACGCCTCGACCGTCCACGCCGACCAGCAGGAGAAGAACCAAGAGACGATAGCCCACCTCGTCTCGCTGCACAACCAGCTCTCGGCTTCGACCGTCGCCAAGCAGAAAGAGGCCGGCATGATTGTGCACAACCAGAACGTCGAGCCGAGGCCGCGGAGGAAGCCGGCTGAGACGACGGCGGGAGGCGAGACAAAGCCGAAGAAGAGTGCTGCGGCGAAGAAGAAAGCCACGACGGCGCAGAAGGCGAAAGAGCAGGCGGATGCCGGCGCCGAAGAACTTGGTCAGCAGCAGTCGCTGCAACCGCCGTCGCAGACCGCGGGCGACCTCGACGGGACTCAGCGGACTGCGCTTCCCAATCCGCCGCCTCAGTCTGTCTCACCGTTTGCGCCGCTCGATCCTGTGCGAGCGTCGCCGCGCGGTCCTCTTCAGCCCATCCCGCCGCCCGGACCCGTCAACTACCCTTACACCGCTCCGCCTCAGTATCCTCCCCCGCAGCAGTACCCGTCGAACTACGCCTCGAACTCGTACTACTCCGGCGCACCCGTCCCCAGCCAGCAGATCTATGGCGCGATGCCGCCTCCTGGGAACGGGGCAATGGGCGGCGGCGCGTATGCAGGCATGGACTTTTACGGCGCCGCGGGCTATCCCCCTCAAGCCGGTCTTCCGTCCGTCTCCTCCGCCCCGCAAGGCCCGCCTTATTACTCCGTCTCGTCGCTCCCTCCGCCTCCTCCGCCTCCTCAGCACGACCGCAACCATCGCTATCCCTCGAACGTCCCCACTTCGCTTCCCTATCCTCCTGCCCCACCTCAGCCTGCTCAAGCGCAAGCCGACCCCGGCGCACTCACGCCAAACAAGATCTCTCTCCCGAGCATCTCGGCGCTGCTACCCGCTCCTTCGCCCGTCCAACAAGGCCAGCGTATCGAGCCGGATCCCAGTGCCCAGCAGCAACAGCAGCAGTCGTACTACGCTGCGATGAGTGCCCCAGGCTCAAGACCGCCTTCGACGCTGGGGATGCCGCCGCCTCAGCAGCCTGCTGCGCATCAACAACAGCATCAGTATGCGTATCAGCAGCACCACCAGCAGCAGGGCGAGATGCAGTATCATCCCCAGCATCATCACCAGCAGCAGCAGCAGGTCATGTCGATCTATGGGGTCGATCCGTATGCGAGGCCGGGGAGTACGACGGGCACGACGGGCAGCGAGAGGGAAGGGCCACCTTCGTGCGTTCAGCGTGATCTCTCTAGGCGAGCTGCCGAGCTGATACGGATTGACGGTCGCAGGCTTTCGAACGGCTCGACCTCGACCGCGTCAAGTTTCGCCAACGGCTCTCCCCACCACCCTCACCTCCCCATCCCTCCCTCTTCCGCATCCCACTACTCGCATCTCTACGCCCCCGCAGCCTACAGCCAAGCCGCCAACCCAACGTCCGCTCCCGCATATCACTACGCCCCTCCTCCCTCGTCGACGTCCTACTACGCCCCTCCCCCTCCGCCGCCGGGCTACCAGCTCCTCCCGCAACCTTCTGCGTCGGGCGTGTATCCGAAATTTACGCTGCCGGCGCAGCCGGGTCAGGGGTTGTATGCTGGAGCGGGGGGAGGGGGTTGGGCTGCTCCTGGACAGGAAGAGGCGGGTGGAGGAGCCGAGGGAGCGGCGGAGGCGCGATAGCGCGCTTGAATGGGGGAGGGGGCGTGCGTGTCTTTGCCCCTCGACGGGTTGACCCAGCCTGACTGTTTGCCTGTCTCCCCTTTCTCGTATCTATCCTCTCCCTCACATTATCCTGTTCCATCCCAAATCGCCTTGTCTATTATCGCCACTTTCTAGCCACTCCACATGTCGTCCATCCCCATATACCCTTACCTCTCTCCCTAACCCTCCCCCACCTTCTTCTCTCACCCTCTCTCGTCCATATTCTGGGCATCGCTGCTTCCGATCTCACGAGCCTCACCGCGTTGTTGTCTGCTGAACTACACTTGGGTTTCGTCCTTCCATCCTCGGCGCGTCCGCCGAGCTGCGCTGTCTTCGGATGCGAAAAGAACGGTACCGCGGGCTGGTAACATCCAACGACGATCAGCTCGAGGAAAAGCGATCGAATGTGTCTATCGTGAGCGGCGCAGGTCTGAGCCCTTTGACGAGAATGGCGTTCGCTGAGGCATTGGGGAACGGTTCCTTGTGCCAGGGCGGCGGGTGCAGCGCAAGGAGGCGGCGCGTCATTCCTCGAGGTAAGGCAGCCTATTTCGGTTGTAATCGGAAAGCCTTCGCAAGTGTGTAAGAGTGTGAGTATCGAGACGCGGAGGTTGAGCGTCGAAGTTCAGGATCAAGCGAGAAGGGGTGGGCGAGTCGCCAGCGACCAGAAACAGCTAGCCGCTCAGCTTCGACGAATGCCAAGAGCACCTCGTGTTCTCGGACGACGAGTGCGTTCGGACTTGTGAGCGCGGGGCCTGCGACAGAGACGAGCCGGGAACGTTGTGAGCGTGCGGAGGAAGGCGAACAAGATTGTTGAGCTCTCGGGAGACACGGCTTCAGCGAGCGAGGATTCCCCAGAAGCGCTTGCGAGCCACCCAGGTGAGACGTGCATCTAGCCTCGTCGAGCAGGAGAGCGCGAGTGCTGCTACGGTTCGGTTTCGGAAGGCGGGACGAGGGGAGATGCCTGCGCGAAGCCCAGCCGACGGACCCCACGGCTGACGAGACGCTGTCTCCATTGGGCGATCCGCGGACCTGTCGGCCTACGGCCGACTCGCTTCTCCTCCCGCTCTCCTCCCTCTCCCTCTCGTTGTTCGCTCATCTGACGACGGCTAGTATGCAAGCCCCCCTCGCGAGGAACGCCGAGGACTGTATCCATGCTATCGTTTGGCTACACACGAGGCTGAAGACGCAACGCGTCGAGCATGCTTTCACCGGTGCGGCGTCTCACCTACTTCTCAAACTGGGCAGAAGCTGACCTCGGACGTCTCTCAGGGCTCGCTCGCGGGCACCGTCGTACGCCTGTACGCCGCGCAGAACTAACTACCTTCGCCGCCGAGGTCTTGCTTCGGCGCCGAGTATCCACGACTTTTTGACTCGCCAGCGCGACACAGAGGAGCTCGTGCGTTTCTGGTTGGTGGACAACGACGTGTACTGACGCTACTTTACGTGCAGATTCTGCATGTCGAGATTGCCGAGCCCGATCTTCACCAAGTTGCAACGGATATCGCCGCCCGAGAGAGTCCTCACACCCAGCGACAATGGGTTCGTTCGAGCTTCTCCATCACAGTTATACACGCAAGCTGACGCCCTGGGTGGTACGACGTGGTCAGCGTGCTGCCATCACGATCGCCGACACCAGCTGCCGCTTCATCCTCGAGTCATTCATCCCTCACTCGCCGCACGACCTCGAAGCCTGGCCTCGCGACCACTGCCACATCGTCGAAGGCTCGCACGCAACCGAAATCCCGACCGAACTTGCCGTCGAAGCGCAGTGCAACCGCCTCACGCGCCTCACTCAAGTGTCGGACCAACGCCTCGCACGAGGATTCGACCGCGCTCAGCCGCCTCCCGTACCTGTCGATACCCGTCTCGTTTCGAGCCGAGTGGCTCGCGCAGGAGCACTTTGACCGTATTGGACACGGCAGGGCGTACTATCTCAGCGAGGACGCGTGGGACCACGACGTCCCCTTCTTGATGCCCCAGGATGGCTACGAGGGCGCGAGCAACCGCCTTCTCAAAGTCGCGTCAAAGTCGATCGTCCGGATTGGCGGACACGAGGTCAACCTCCTCGTTGACTCGGCCGCCCAACAGGAACATGTCGAGGGTAAGTATCCCGGCACGTCGCGAGAGAGAGGGTCACGCGGGACCTGGAGATGCTCAAGGAGTCGTGGACACTCGTGTTGCATCTGAGGGTGCGTCTTGGTGCTTTTGACGTACTTTACTCGACCGGCGGCGCGCGGGGGGGAGGTAGGTAGAGGTAGTCTTGACAATTTGCGACGACGCGCGTCGTCGTTGATGCGCGAGCAGAAGCTGGAGCAGTGTTAACGCCACGAGCGGATGCAGCTTGGGAAGGTTGTAAAGTCTGGAACGAGTCCGCCTCGACCCACCCTGCCCCTCAAGTGCGAGATCGAGAGAGAAGGCGGGGTGGCCATTCACGAGGGTCCGCGAGTGAGGATGGGGCAGAACTTGGCGAAGCCGGTCAAGTGTTCGGTCGCCAACTTCTCGTGACGGGACCCATTGCGAGACGGGCCCTTCCCGTCTCTCTCCCGCAATGACGATGCGAGAAACGACAATGCTGCTGGACTCCTACCGACCCTCCTACAGATCCTTCCACTCCCTCGCCTCTGTAACTCCCTCCTCAACCTCCCTCCCTCCCTTTGCCCAAGCCGGCATCTCCCTCTGAAAGCTAAACGTCTTTCTCTCCCCGACCCCAGCTCCTGCGACCTTTTCCAAACTCGACCCGATTCGGAGGGCGGTCCAGCGGAGGACGGAAGGGTTCAGGCGGAGACGGGTGTTGAGCGCGGCAATGAGCGGTGGGGAGGCGTCGAACTGCATTGTCCAGTAACTGCGGGGTGGGAGGGCGTAGGAGAGAGAGTCAGTGAGGGTGTCCGGTCGTCGTGAATGGGGCAATGGAGGCCCGCCCCCCAGTCCTCGTCTGCACGTCGGGGCGAATCTGCGCTCAGGGTTTGCCAGTTCGCCCCGCGCCGACCGCCTCGTGAGAAAGGGCTCGAATGGATCGTCTCCCTCGCGCGAGTACTGCGAGCACTCGCTTCCGCCTCGCCACACACGACTTTTGACCCGCCTTCCGATTCCTCCCATGCGCCTCGCCTGCACGCGCGCGCGCAAAGAGGAACGCGCATACTCACTCTCCGACAAACTCGATGCCGTCGGCGCCTCCACCGCCCCTGCTCCTCCCGACCTTCATCTTCTGCGGCAAGTTGCGCGTGCCCCAGAAATCGAGGGCGCGCACGACGCCGCCGTTCTGCGAGACGAGCTGGGTCGTGGTGCGCATGAGGGAGTGGATCGGGGTCTGGTTGATTGGCGAGGCGAGGCGTGCGAGTGCGAGTGCGAGGGCGAAACACGAGTGTGGCCCCGACACGTTTTGGATGGATGGTTCGTTAGTAGTTTGGCCAGGACGGGCACGGGCACAGAGGTGACGAGGGTTCGGAAAGAGACGAAAGGCGATGATGGATCACGACGAGAGAGAGAGAGAGGTCAGCTGGCTCGCCGCGCGCGCGCATTGCTCTCACACGCCTCGCGGGCCTAGAGTCGTACGACGTGGGAGAGAGCAACGATTGACGCACGAGTGTCAGGTGGTGCTTGGTGATGCACACGAGTTCGTAGAGGGGCATGGTTGGTGCGCGCGGGTTACTTGACGAGGGGTATCAGGGGAGGAGGAGGAGAACGAAGCCCGGGTTGCGGTTACGGTCACGGTTACGGTTGGGGGTCGAGGTGCGTGCCGAGTCGGTGGAAAGGGGAGTCGTCAGGAAGGAGAGGGTGTGTGTGTGTAATGCAAGTCGATTACACCGAGTTTGAATACAATACAACGCGGTACTGCAGCGTGTGGGTGCCTGACGAAAAAGCCTTTTCGTGGCTTCGGCCAAGCACACGACCTTCGGACAACTCGTCCACTCGCAAGCTCAAAACACACACACACACACACGCGCGCGCGGTGCGTGCCATGATGGACCCACAGCACACCCTCGACCACGCACTCGAACACGCCGCACGCTCACTCGCACACTCGCACGCTGGCCACTCGTCGACCACGCAAGCTCACCCCGAGGGCCACGGCCATGGCCAGGGCAGCAGGAGTGCACCTGTGAGGCCGTTGAGGGCCATGCTTGCACGAGGCGCAGCGTGAGTCTCCCCTCGTGCGCGCAAACCAGTCGGCGGTGTCCGACCTTTGCCCCCTCCCCTCCCCGGGGCGCGCTGACCACTCGGTGCATCACTACCGCACAGCTGCGACACCTGCCGTGCGCGAAAGGCGAGTCTCGAGTCCCGCTCACCTTGCTCCTCGCGTCCTTCGAACCCGTCCGGCGGGCGCCGGGTTCTCCGAGAGTGTGGCCGGGCTGCCCGATACGCCGAGATCGTCCCTCTCGCCTCGTTCCCTTCCTGCTCTCGTGGTGCGCGCGACTCGGCCGACTAGACGAGACGAGGCGAGGCGAGGTTCGGCATGGCATGGCACCGCGCCTGACGAAACGAGGAGGGGGACGGAAACAGAACGGGGCGACGACCGGGTCCCACGACCCCGCGTTCGTGATCTCGCTCCAGCTACGACCTAGCCCGCGTTCCTGCTTCCAAGTCGAACGGCGCGAGGGAGCAAAGGAGCGGGTTACGAGACGGCGACAGGCACCCGACGGTGAACAAGGGTGGACGAGCTAGATCTTGCGGGTCGACGACGCTGTTTTCGAGACCTGCCGTCCCCCCCCCCCCCTCACACCCGCCCCTCTCCTCTCCGAGCAAGCGTCGCTAACCCTCCCGTCTTCCCCCGCACGCAACAGGTCAAATGCGACGCCTCGCGACCGTTTTGCACACCCTGCCTCAAATCCGCCCGCGGAGACACCCACCTCGCGCTCCAGAAGTGCAAGTACGAGGGGACCAGTGTCGCGGCTGCGAGGGAGGCGGCGGCGGCTGCGAGGGAGGCGGGTGGAGCGCAAGGCGGCGCGGGGAGGAAGAAGAGGAAAGTCGACACCGAGGATGCGGAGGGGGCGAAGGGCAAGGCTGGGAACGCCGGGGACGCGTGGCAGGGTCGAGTGGTCGATGCGTCGACGTTCGCGTCGGCTTTCGATCCGAGATTGAGCGGCCAGGCGCCGCATGGGGGAGGAGGGTACCCGACGCAGCTCCCCCCGCCTCCGCCTGCTGCGTCGTCAACGACGACGACGACAATGGCGACGACGAGCAGCAACAACGCCCTCGGCGAACCCTTCCCACAGCTCCTCCCTCCTCCTGCACCCGCGCCCGACACGGTCAAGAAAGAAGACCTCGAGGGCCGAATCGCCGAACTCGAGCGCCAGTTGCGTGCGCGCGAAGCGGCGTCGGGTCCGGCGAACGGGCCGTACTATGCTGCTGCAGCGCCGCATACGAGGTCTCCTTCGTTCCCTTACGCTTTCCCCGCCCAGTCTTCGGGTGGAGCGTACGCCTATCCCGCGCCAACTTACCCTTCGACGTTTCCTGCTCCGCCCTCCTCCGCCTCGACGGGACAAGGCATCCCACCCCTCCCATCGCCTTCCTCGACCTACCCCATCCAGCCACTCACGCCCTCAGCACATGGATACCCACCGATCCAACTCGCGCCTCCAGGCGGTGCTTCACCTCGAACGGGGAGGTCGCTGAGTGCGTTGTCGGCTGCCGCAGCAGTAGGGATCGAGGACTTTTCTCCCGGAAACGGAAACGGGGGGTGGAGCGCACAGGAGAGCAACCTCCGTTCTGGTGGATGGACAGGCGCAGGTGCGGCGTACGGAAGCCCGTTGTCGAGTCTGAGGTATTCGGCGCTGCCGGCGGCCGAGGGCGGCGAGGGGTTCGTGTTGAGTCCGAGAGGGAGCTTGGGGAGGGAGAGGGAGAGGGGGACGCCCGTGTTTGCGGTTGTTGGCGGAGGAGGGGCGACGACGCCGGGTGGGAGTACGGCGGGTAAGACGGGCGCCGCGACGAGCGAGGAGAAGGTTAGTCAGGGAGGCGAGGCGGGACGGTCGACGAGGGCCGGATCGAGTTCGAGCGCGACGAGTCCGACCCACTCGTCCGCCACGACTTCCTCTTCGTCGCCTCCCAAGGGTGCGGACTTGACGACTTTGTCGACCTTGGACGACTTTTCCCTCTCTCCCGAACTCTACGCCCTCCTCCACCCGTCGTACCCCTCGTCCCTCCCACCGATCGCGACAGTTCACCACCTCATTCAGACCTTCTTCCTCCGCGCCAAGGTCCCCGCTCAGATGCTCAACCACCGCAACATCCTCGAATCGATGTTCTACGGACCCGCAGACCCGCGATGGCCCGACGAGGCGCTCTTGCATGCGATGTGCGCGTTCGCGGCGCAGTATGTCTCGGAAGAATCGTTGGGGAGTGTCGGGCATTGTGCCAGCGGAGGGTTGGGGTTGGACATCGACGGCGAGGAGGAGAAGACGAGGAAGAGCAGGTACTGGGAGAGGGATGGCGCGAGGTCGGCCAAGGCTTATCATTACAAGCATGCGAAGAGGAGCATCAACGAGGCCGTCGACTCGGACCTCAACGACGTCGGCAAGGCGCGCGACATGCTTCAGGTGCGCGCGACCCTGCTCGTCCTGAACTGCAACTCGGCTCGCAAGTGCTGACACTCGCACGCTCGTCACCCAGGTCCTCCAAGCATGCATCGTCACGTGCTACGTCGCGTACCAGTCCGCCTCGTTCACCGACCTCTGGCTCTTCGGCGGCCTCGCGACGCGCCTCTGCACGCCCCTCGGCCTCAACCACCTCGAGCCGTGGGACTTCTTCCACGACCGCTGTGGGCCGTCCGGCGAGGACTGGTCCCGCCGGATCAGGTTCGCGCCCCGAGCAGAGTTGTTGGGATTGCCCCAGACCCTCGAGGAACACGCCGAGAGGGCGACGACGTTCTGGATGGCGTTCGCCGTCGATCGGTTCGCGAGCGCGAGCACGGATTGGAGCACGTCGATCGACGAGAGTGCGTGCGGTATTCGCCCGCGCTCTGCGGAGGAGCTCGAGCTGACTTGGTCCATGTTGCCGCAGAGGACATCACGACGCCTCTTCCCTGCCGCCCGCTGGTCCCGCACCCGTCCCTCCTCTTCGACAACAAGACGCTCGAGATCCCGGCGCTGTCCATCTCGTCGCCCAACTTTTTCGAGGATGCCACGGCGCCGATCGGCTCGCTCGGCCTCTACATCAAGGCGACCGTCCTCCTCGGCCGCGTCGTCAACTTTCTCCAGCGCAACGTCCCGCGCTCCAAGTGCGTCGCACAGGGCGAATCGTGCTCCGGCGTCAAGGCGGATTTCAAGAGCCGCGATGAGTTTATCGAGCTCGATGTCGCGTTGAGCAAGTTCAAGGCGAACCACTCGGCCAATTTTTACGATGCGGCCGACAACGCGATCGATGGGTTCTTGGCGAGCGCGTATGCGATCCCTCACGTGTGGGTTCGCGGTCGTCCTTTCTCCGCGCCGATGCTCGCTGACGAGCGCCGCTCCCGCAGCGCGACGATGCTCCTCCACGAGACCTTTACCGACCGCTACGACATGTCGCCGACCTCGTCCATCAACCGCTGCCTCAGCTCGGCCAAGTGCGTCGTCAACGCCATGCACATCCTGTACCAGTCCAACTACGACCTAGGAGGCTGCGATCCGTGAGTCGGCGCTCCTTCCTGCCCAGACTGGTTCGAGGCTAGAGATGCGCTGGATAGCCTCGCGAGTGAACGGAACGTCTGACCACAACTCTGTGCCGCCGCAGCTTCCTCCCCTTCTGCTGGTCCGTCACCGCCCGCGCCCTCGTACGCGACTACACGACCCGCCGGTACTGGGGCCAGCATGAAGCGGCGCAGGCGAGCCTCCAGCTCGCGGAGCAGTGCCTGTCCTTCCATGATGCGTGTGCGAAGATGGGCAGCCCAATTGCCCGTGAGTCCTCACCCGCCGCGTTCCACGGGTCTTGCGACTTGCGCCTCCCAGCCACTGTCTCGCCAGTCCTTCTCGGTACGAGTGACTGACAATCGTTCCTCGTTGCAGAATGCCTGGCCACGACGCTTCGCAAGCACCTCGACAACCCAGACATCCTCCTCCCCGTCGACGGCGCAGTGCGTTCGCTCCTTTCTGCATTCACTCGCCGAGTCTTGCTAACGCTCTCCTGCATTGCAGGAGCTGTAATGCTGGCCACCACCTCGCTTCCTTCTTTCTCGCGCTCGGCCTGTCGTTCCACTTGTCCGTTTTTGGGTCCGACTTTGTCCTTCCCCTCTCGCTTCTGTTCGCAACCCTAGGTCTCGCACTGCACTGTCACGTAATCTGTTCCGCTTCAAGTCTATCGCCGCTCGTCAAGGAGGAAGCGAGCGGATGGGAGGAGACACTCCGTCGACGCCTCGACCCCGCTGCAGGCTCCGTCCGCCCATGCCAGCTATACGCTGTATTGCGAGAATGCGTCGGCGGAGCGTCGAAGTCGTGCAAAGGTTGGGTATTTGACTTCCCGGTGATTGATGAAGTGATGAGAGGTAGGCGCGAGAATGAGGCGGGTGGACCCCAGGTGAAGTCGGTACGTCGGCAAGACTGGTAGAACACGTGCTTGAAAGCCCAGCAGCCTTTCAAGCGCGAGCGTGCGATGCTACCCGGGGCCAACCTCACTCCATTTCGAGACGAAGTGAGGTCTCCCTGCGACCACTCAGCTCATCGCTTAGACTGTCGTTTGCTGAGGTGTACAGCAGCGAACGCAGGCTACCCGACACGATGCAGTCCCAACAGCCGGCCCCCGTGCACCCGGACGACTACCCGGACATCCACCTCCCCTCGCATCTCCGCATCGCGTTCATCCATCCCGACTTGGGCCTGGGTGAGTCTCGCTGTACCTTTCGATGAGCAGCGGGGGCACTGTGATGAGGTTGGCGGCGTCGGAACACGCGCATGTGTTGCCAATCTGTGCACCCGATCTCACCCACATTCCCCACACCGCTTTGTCGAGGACGTGCCGGCGCACACAGGCGATAGCTGACCCTCTTCCAACGTCGACAGGTGGTGCAGAACGACTCGTCGTTGACGCGGCTGTTGCACTGCAGAAACGAGGTCACGACGTCGAGATCTTCACGAGCTACCATGAGGATGGCGACAAAGGGCGGAGTTTCGAGGAAACACGCAACGGTGAGTTCCCGGGTCGCCGCGCGAGTTGACGACGATACTGACATCTCACCCCGCAGGCACGCTCAAGGTGCACGTCCTCGGCAACTCGATATTCCCTCGCTCCATCTTCGGCAAATTCACCATAGTCTGCGCCATGCTCCGCCAGTTCCATCTCGTCTTCTCCTTCCTTCTCGCCTGCCTGCTATACCACCTTTCGAGCGTCCCCCTCTTGTCCCTCTTCCTCGCCTCGCTTGACAAGCCGTTCAAGTCGTCCTCCGACTGGTCCGTCCGTCGCCAGCTCGAGCCGTTCGACGTGATCGTCATGGACCAGCTCTCGACCTGCATTCCGGTGCTGCGATGGTTCGGCCAGAACCGCGTCGTCTTCTACTGCCACTTCCCCGACCTCCTCCTCTCCAGCGGTCCGTACGGCACCTCGACTCCTCACGACCCGCGAGCAGGGCGCCCCTTCTCGTTCGGCAACGAGCTCAGGTCGTTCTATCGCATCCCCATCGACCTCCTCGAGGAGGAGACGACCGGCCAGGCAGACAAGGTCCTCGTCAACTCCGAGTTTACGGCGCAGGTCTTTGCGCGGACCTTTCGGAACTTGCGCCGGATCCCGCGGGTCGTCTATCCCGCCGTAGACGTCTCGCAGTACGGCAAGGAGGTGCAGGTCGAGGAGAAGGACACGTGGCTGCTCAGGTTCGTTTCAAGCTGCCTCTCCAGGCTGCGCTCGCTCGCTGACTCGGGACGTTCCGCAGCGACAAGCCGACCGTCATCTCGATCAACCGCTTCGAGGGCAAGAAGGACATCGCGCTCGCCGTCGAAGCCTTCGCCAAAGCCCGCGCCACGCACCCAAACTTGCGACTGATCTGCGCCGGCGGTTACGATCCTCGGCTGGGAGACAACGTGAAAACGCTTTCCTCGCTCCAGCAACTCGCCGCCAAGCTCCAGCTCTCGCAGCATACCTACTCGGCGTCGGAGCTGCCGCGCGTCGCTTCGCCTGTCCCGCCACGCTTCCGCCCGACTATTGCCAACACCCCTCCCGCTTCCGACGCCGCCGTTCCCGACGTCGTGTTCCTCCTCAACGCGACTTCTTCGCAAAAGCCTCTCCTACTCTCCGCCAAGCACGCCGGCACCGTCGCACTTCTCTACACGCCCATGTTCGAACACTTCGGCATCGTCCCTATCGAAGCGATGGCGAGCGGGATCCCCGTCATTGCGACCGAGACGGGCGGACCGACCGAGACCGTTGTCGACAAGGGTGTGCCATTGCCTGACGAGGGCGACTTGGCCGAGTCTGACCCGCGGCGGCAGACGACCGGTCTCCTCCGACCTCGCGACCCGGCAGCCTGGTCCGACGCCCTCTCATCCCTCCTCGCCCTGACGCCCGCCCAGCGCACGACTGTAAGCTCAGCAGGACGCGAGCGCGTCAAGACTGCCTTCGGGACTGACCGGCTAGGCGAAGAGTTCGAGCGGGCGTGCAGGGACGCAGCGAAGAGGGGATACCCAATCCCGTACGAGGTCGGGTACAAGAAGATGCTGGCGTTCTTCGGCATTGGCACGTTCGTCGGTGGGTTCGGCGTGTGGGCGTTCGTCACGGGAGGTATCCCAGAGACGACGGCGTAGCGAGATGTCGAGGAGGAAAGAAAAAAAGAGTTATGCCATTCCCCTCAAGCGTCCTTTTCGGCTTCGTTCGCTTCGCCGACGCTCTCTTGACAGACTCATGCTCCCGCCGCTCGAGCTCGCTTGGACCAGTCCCGCTCGAGCCTCGTCTCCTGGTCCTCGTCGCGAAGCGGGTTCCTCTCTCGCTCTCGCTGCCTCGCTCTCGCTGCCTCGCTCGTCGCTCGTTTCGCAGCTAGCTGCTGCACTAGCTGCTGTATCTGTTCACGGACGTGGGTGTCGAGCACGGTGCTGCTCATCTGGACTGCCGGTTCTCGCTGCCACGCCTCGTCTCGGACCATTCTCGACGAGGCGGTCTCTCTCGCCTACACCCCTTGTTGCTGAGCGAACTCGCATTGCAACTCGACGAGCTGTTACACGCCGCGGGCCAGCCTCGATGGACCCGACGGAATGCCCGGAAGAAGCTGACAGAACGGAGGATGCGCTGCCGTCGAACCTTTTGCTAGCGCGGGCGCGAGGTTGCGTAGCGTGATGGGCGGAACCCATGTCGATGCGAAGACCGTGGGACGGGACACGAGCAGGATCTATGCGAGATTGGGGCGGAAGACGCGATCGCTTGTTTGCTCGAGGAGGAGGAGCGAGGGCTGACCCCGCTGTGCGAGTGAGGGGCATCGTCAGGCGCTTTGTGCGAATGGGCGGGTTCTGCGCCGCCCAAACAACGCTGTGGACCCGCGGGATTGGCTGTCGATGCGTTTTGGGCGCGCAGTGAAGGTTGCAACCGGCCGGGTGAGGCCGTCGGAATGCAAGGTTTGGACGCGTCCAAATGCTGCCCGATTGTGTGGACCCAGATTTGTTTGTCGTGGAGCCCGCGAGGCAGGACGCGTCGGGCGCGTGCTTTGTTTGCTGACCTTCTCGGCAGGGGCGGGCCCGCTGTCCTCCCCCCTCTCTCTCCCCTTCATACCGCCCAACCCGTCTCCCTCCTTTGCCTGTTCGCAGTCCGACACCGACCCGTTCGACGTCCGACAACCCGTCGACAGCCCGCCAGAGTACGCCCTCTCGCCCGTCGTCGTTCCTTTCCTCTCGTTCGTCGGCTCGTCCGTCGCCTGTCCAACTCATACGTGGCTCTACGCCTTTCCGTCACTCGTTTAATCTTCCTCGAGATGCTCCGCCTCACTCTCCTGTCGGCTGCGGCCATCTCTGCCGTCCGCGCCTCGGTCATCTCGACCTCCGTCTTCCCCAACTCGGCCTGCTCGGGCGCGTCCAACTCGCTCAGCGGCCTCGTCGGTGTCGGCAAGGTCACTCTGAACAACGGCCAGGTCGAGCTCCACTGCGGTTGCGTCTCGGTGAGTCCCGTCGAACCCCGGTTGACGACGCGAGACATGTTGAGCGACCTTCGCGCGAACGCGTCCGGGCTCACCTCTCCTCTCCTCTCGCTCGCAGGACGGCCTCGCCGACTTTGAGGCATGCCCGTCGTCGTCGCACGGCGAGAGCGTCTGCAACGGCGTCTACAACATCGAGTCGGGCGAGTTCACCGCGTCGTGCGGTGTCGTCGCTTGCTCGGGCGCGTGAGCAATCTTTCGCTACCTCGCCGTGGACGGGCTATGTCGCTGACGATGCCCTGCGCTTGCAGCGACTGCCCCTCGACCGTCGTCAACACGGTTGCCGTCGACGAGAACGACTGCTACAACTCGGAGAAGGGGTCGATCGGTGTCGTGACCGTTGATGGCGAGGCCAAGTGCGGCTGCTCTGCTGTGCGTCGAGACTCTCGATCACCCTCCCAGCGACCACGGACCCGAAGCTGACGCACATCGCATCTCGCAGGAGGCCGACGGCGCCGAGTTCTCGGCTTGCCCTTCGCCCGCCAACGGCCGCGCGACCTGCGTCCAGACCGACAACGACTTCCTCGGCGGCGCGTACGACCACAAGGTCAAGGTCGAGTGTGGCGTCGCATGCGACAACGGCTTCTTCCTCACGCCGGGTGGTCAATGCATTCAGCTCGCCAAGCGCGCTGTTTCCGGCCCCTCGGGCGGCTTCCACTCGATGGGTCCTGGCAAGGTCGGCCCCTCGTCGACCTGGCCGGGCTTCGGCTCGTCGACTCCCTCGACGGCCACCCCGACTTCGCGTCACCCGCACCACGCCCACTCGACGACCCCTAGCTCGTCCACCACGTCGACTTCGTACTCCTACAAGCACCACCACCACCACCAGTCGTCGTCGGGCCACCCGAGCGCGAGCACCAAGCTCCCCTACCACTCGCGCGTCTCGTCGAAGCCGATGCAGTCCTCGTCGACGACCAAGCACCACCACCACCACCACGCTCACTCGACGACGCCCTCCGGCTCGCAGTCAACCACCACGACGCGCCCGTACAAGCACCACCACCACGGTTCGTCGAAGCCTCACCATGGCTCGTCGACCTCGGCCTCCACGAGCCCTGCGACCAAGGTTCCCTTCAACTCTCGCACCTCGTCACACCACTACGGCTCGTCGACCCACGGCCACCACACTATCCCGACCTCGCACCACCCTCACCACGCTCACCCGACGACGCCCTCCGGCTCGCAGTCAACCACCACGACGCGCCCGTACAAGCACCACCACCACGGTTCGTCGAAGCCTCACCACGGCTCGTCGACCAAGGTTCCCTTCGTCTCGCGCACGACGTCGACCTCGGCCTCCACGAGCCTTGCGACCAAGGTTCCCTTCAACTCTCGCTCCTCGTCACACCACTACGGCTCGTCCCACGGCCGCCACACTATGCCAACCTCGCACCACCCTCACCACGCTCACCCGACCTCGGGCGCCTCGACCTCGACCACGACGTCCTACTCGTACAAGCACCACCACCACCACAAGACCCACGGCCACGGCTCGTCCTCGAGCGGCCACGGCTCGACCAAGGCCCCCTTCGTCTCGCGCACTTCTACGAGCGCTCCTGCTGGCTCGCCCACGACGACTCCCGGCTCGACGACCACGACCTCGTACCCTGGCCCCGGCAAGGTCGGCCCCTCGCCCGGCCCGTCGCAACACGCTCGCCGTGCCAGTGAGGAGTTCGTCTTCTCGGACGCTTGCGCCCAGGACGAGCGCACCTGCCCTGCTGGCGACTTTGGCGACTTCTCGTGCGTCCGCCTCGACGACATCACCGAGTGCGGCGGCTGCCACTCGACCAACGACGCCAAGAACTGCCTCGAGATTGTCGGCGCCTCGTCGGTCGCCTGCCTTCGCGGCGGCTGCGTCGTCCGCTCGTGCCAGATTGGCTACGTCCAGACTTCCGAGGGCTCCTGCGAGCTCAAGGCGTAAACAATGGACCTTTTCCTTCTTCCCTCTCTCCCCTCGCATCCACCCTTGTTCACGACTAGCCACCGCCTCTCTCCCTCTTCACGTCCCCCTCGCCCTCCTCGCTGCAGCCGTATCGACCTGAACCCGCACGACGCTCTGTACCCTGCTTAGACGCTGTAGGAACACCTTCGAACCGTCGTCGCAGGGGATGGGAATCGAGACGGACTCGCGCGGTTCATACCCCTTTCCCTCTCCCCTTTCATCTTCTTTCGTTCTCGTTGAATTGGATACAAGCGGTCTACTCATACCGTCCTGTCGTCCCGCACAAGCTTGACGTTGTGCCGTCTCGATCCTTTCGACCTTCTCAGTCCGTCTGTTCCTTGCCTCTTGTCGGTTCTCCTGCCGTTGAGCGCTGTCCCGGCTGCTCGCTGCAATGCTCTTGGACGATACGCTCGAGCGAGAGAGTTGGAAGGATCTTCGGGAGTATGCGCGACAAGCTCGCCTCATTGCTGGCGAAGAACCGTTACTTCTGCACTACCACCCAGCAAGGGAACCACGCATGGTCCCACTTCAACGTTGCCCGTCTCGCGCCATCTCCATTGTCTGTCGCTGCCCCCGCCTTCTCGCTGAGCGAGCGGGTCAGGGTCGACAGGCAGTTCTGGTTGGCGATGGCCGTCCGGCGGAGGGCGGCGAGCCGCTGCGAGACAACGGCGAGATTAGTTTTCGCTTGTGCGCGGGCGAGAGAGATCAGTACATACCCGCAGGGACTGCTCCGGCTGAACGGCGACGCCTCGTTCGGTAAGAGGGATGGTGGCAGCGGCCGTGAGCGCCGAGATGGCAGCGCCGTAGGCTTTTGTAGCTATCTCAGCCGCTCCAACAGGCTGCGGTGATAAGCTTGGTGAGCGGCATAAGCGATAACAGTCGAGATAACGCAGAACGCACTGGCAGGGACCGCGCCTCCTCGACGGCCGTCTCGTACGCGTTCCAGTTCGCCAGCTTTTCGCTCCGCGGCTGCGGCAGCACGTCGAGCCAGTCGAAGCGTTGTAGAAAGCGGCCTCGCGCAGCCTCTTGCAGTGGAACGGCGAGGTTGGCGAGGAAGGGGTTGGAGAACTTAGACGGCGCGGGATCAAAGGGGAGGATGATCGACATCTTCGACACAGCAGGTCAGCACAGACGAGAGAAGCGGAAACGAGCAACAGGACTTACGGAGAACGAAGCTTTGCACATGTGCTGCATCGCTTCGGCTTCGAGCTGCTTCGCCTCGACATATTCCGCGCCCTCGGATTCCGTCCTGCACACTCTGCTGAGCTCAGTCAGGAGCGTTGCGACCTGGTGTGCCAAGCGTCCGCCAATCCACCACGCCTGCCGCTTCTCCTCCTCCGCATCGTACAGCCCGACCTGCTCCTCTAATCCGCTCATCAACGCTTCGACTGCGAGCAGCATGACCAGCACCTCGATCGCCTTCGAAATACATCGAACGCCACATTCGAGCTCCTGCCGTCCTTCGGCGTCGAGCGGAAGACTCGGTAGAAGGCTTACGAGCAGCGGTACAACCACGTCGTCCGCCACGCGCGCCAAATCGACCCATCCTTGGAGGGACTTGATCGCCAATCTCCTTTGCCGACCTCGATTCTGGCCGCATAGCTGAACGGAGCTCTTGATAAGAAACTCGCTGGCGAGACGCTCAAAGAAGCCGATCGTCTCATGAGCGAGTTGCGAGGGGTCCGTTTCGGTCGAGCGCTGGGAGAGGAGAGTCGAGAAGAGGGTGTTGAAGTGCGAAGGGGCGAGGGGGATGAGGGTCCGTAGGAAGGAGAGTGAGAGGTGAAGGTGATTCGAGACGCTGAAGATGTGCGAGGGCGAGGCGATAACGGACTGCCACTAGTGGGCGTCAGCGCACTGTGCAGAAAGAAAGATCGAGCAACGCACCTGCTGCATCGAGCGGGTGTACGGAACCGACGGCTTCTTCCCTCGTTCGCGCGTCCACTCCGCCAAGTCCTTCCATCCCGCAACTCCCTCGACCCAGGCTGACCAAAGCGCCATCAGGCCCTTCACATCACGGGCTATGTCAAGCAGCTGACCGTACGCCTCGCCGATCGAGACTGGGGTGACGGGTCGAGGAGGTTGCTGAGTTGCGAGAAGCGGAATGGAGGCAATGGGGAGGAAGAACGAGCGAAGGGCTGAAGATGGGGCGAAGGTGCGAGACGAGGCCTCGGAGGCGGGGGAGAGGGCGGCGCTATATGAGACGAGGCGGTCGAAATGGTGGGTGATAGTCCGTGGGGAAGTATGCGCTGGAAAAGTGAGTAGAGCGACTCCATACAGCAGATCCTGTCAAACGTGAGGTTAATCGCTTTCTACTGGCGGTCACAGAGGAGAGCGGAAAGCACTATCCGCATCATCAGCCTGAGCCGCAACTGGTCAAGCAACCTCGCATCCTCCGCCCACTCGGTATCAGATGCCTGCGCTTCCTGGACCCAGTGCAACGCCGTGTCGAGGTCTCGCAGGACATCGTCGACCGAGACTGTCTGTTCTTGAGGTTGCTGAGAGAGCGGACCGGCTCGTGGAGGATCAGATGGTGGAAGGGGAGAAGATGTCGTGGGTGGGTAGCAGACTGACATGAGCGAGTTGAAGGTGAGGGTGGAAAGGGAGAGGTGAACGTCTTCGTGCTGTGCGTCAAGATTGTGCCTGAACATCAGCTCCGCCTCACGAGCCAAGATCGGCTAGAAGACAGGCTTTCGACGCACCTCGTACAGCTGCGCCTTGCCCGTCTCTTCCCACACAATCTCCGACGTTTTGAGCGTCCCGAGCAGTAGCGCCCGCAGCACGATCGTTCGCAGCTGGATAGGTCGCGAGCGGTCCTCGTGCGAAGTTCCGGACGAGCGTGTTCTCGGATCGCATAGCTCGAAGAGGGACCATGGACGCAGGAGGTTGCAGGTCCACAGAGTCGATGAGAGAGGGTGTCCGTCTCGAAAGGTCGCCTGTGAGGAAGCGAGCCTTCAGCCTCGAGTACTTCAACCGACGAGGGACGAGCGGAGCGCACCTCTAATCGCAGCACCTCATCGTGTACCCAAATCACCTCCTCTGCGCTCAGCTCGATCGTCGGATCGAAGGGCGGCAGGTCGGCGGATCGGGCTTGTCGCTCCTTCTGCGCGTGGAGGAAAGTGTCTGTCCGGGCGTCGTTGATCTGTACAGGATCCGTCCCATCAGTCAATTCAGATTTATTCAGCGGTGAGTTTCGAGACGCACCTCGATTGCGCTCATGAGGTCCATCATCGCGTACCGTTCGTCGCGGATGAGCTGGCCCTTCGAGAGTTCCGCGAGGGCTCGTTCGAGCAGCGGGCGAGCGTCGACGTACTCCGATGCTTGCAGAGTCGGTTCCATGACGCTTTGGGAGCTTGGGAGCTTAAGGCCGTGGGGAAGAGGGGTGAGGAGGGGGAGGAGAGCCGGAGATGTCGGTTTTGCGTCCCGCTTGTCGAATCGAGAGCTCGTCAGCCTTCTTCTAGCGCTGAAAACGGGCAAATGATTGTCACGCACGAGTCTTACGAGTCCTGTGACACCAGTCTGACCTCAATTCGCTTGAGAAAGCTAGAGGAGAACAAACGACGCGACAACAGCACTAGGGGAAGAGGCGCCGATCTCGCAGCGTCTGAAAACCTTCTGTAGAGCGATGCAGCTGCTCAGGCAGCGCAAATGAGCGAATCCGGAGCAACGAGACGAGGCGGAGGACGGCGAGAGACACTTCTCCTCTCTCCAGCCACCCCATCCCCGCGTGCGAGCTGTAGCTGTGCTCGAGAAGACACCCGCTGTCCATCCAGTGCGCGCTACGACAGCCAGCCCCACTCCCATCGGGTTTGGCCGCCGCTTTGCCTCGCATCGAACGTAACATCACTGACACCCTTCATCTACCCTCTCTGCTGCCGGTTCGATGTCGCAAGATCGCTCTGCTAGTCACCCGCATTACTCCAGCACCGGCGGCGGCAGGCGATCGCGCGCAGTCGACGATGAGGACGGTGACTTGCCGTGGTGGGAGCAGGACAGGCGTGAAGGCGGAGGGACACGCGGGTTCGATGACGACTACGGCAGGGGACCGAGGAGGAGCAGCTATCGCGACCTCGATGCACCGCAGGATGAGCGGGACTATGGCAGGCGAGGCGGAGGATACTACGGCGGAGGAAGGAATGACAGGCGCGGCCATGACGATCAGGGTGGGTATTCGAGGGGCGGACGAGGCTATTGCGACCGTGACAGGGACGACGGGCGAGACGACGGACGAAAGAGAGGCGACAGCTTCTCGGACAGGCGCTCGCGCCGGACAAGCATTCCTCCCGCTCCCCGCTCTGCCTCGTCCGCGCAAGGCTCACCTCCGCGACAGCCGCGCCCTCATCTCGCAGCTCCACCAACGCAGCAACAGTCACCGACCCCCGCTGCTCGCTCTGACGTAGAAGAGGGAGAGTGCGTCCCTGGTTCCGTCTCTGCCGCGACTGTCACTAACCCAGCCTGCCGTAGGATCGAGCCAGCTCCCGAAGTCGAAGTCGATCTCACAGCCGCCGCCGAACCAGATCCCGAAGCGATTCTCGCCGAACGACGCCGCAGGCGCGCCGAGATCCTCGCCAAGTACGCCTCGACGAACCCGTCTGCCGCTGCTTCTCCTGCAGGTGGCGCGACACCCGACGTGAAGCGCGAAGCGACGGACGAGGCTACGCCTGGGAGGGAAGGAGTCGAGCGGGCGGCTAAGCGGATGAGGGTCGGAACAGGTGCGTCGCGTTGCTGCCAGACTCAGTGTTTGGCGCCCGATAAGAGCCACATCACTGATATTCACGCTCTCACGATGTAGACTCTCCCGCCATCTCTTCCGCCGAGCCTTCAACTCGCGCTGTTTCCGTCGTCCCGCCGGAGGACGGCATCTTCTCGCTCTCGAAGGACGCCTCAGCCGCCTCCGCTTCAGCCGCCGAACCCGGTCCCGCCCAGTCCGATGCGGACGAGATTAATGCGGCAGACTACAATCCTGACGGAGCGGATGACGACAGGCGGCAGAAGCGCGAGCTGGAGAAGGAGCGTGAGCGCAGGGAGCAGGAGGAGGTCAAGGTTGAGAGTGACGACGAGGAGATCGAGATTGAGGAGGAGGAAGAGAAGGATGAAGAGGACGACGAGGATGACATGTTCGCCATCGGAACGGGCCAGGAGAAGAAGCCAAAGAAGGTCGTCAAGAAAAAGGTCAAGAAGGGAGGCGTGCCGGTGCGTGCGGTCTTTGGCTCTCCTGAGCCGCTCTGAGCTGATTGACGTCTTCGCCGCGCAGCTCGTCAACCGCGCCCTCCCCGCTGCCCTCCCCTCGAACGCCGCCGCCTCACTCCTCGCCGACAACTACGACGACGCGGAAGGCTATTACCGCATCATCCTTGGCGAAGCGCTCGACAACGGTCGCTATCACGTCGTCGCGAATCTCGGAAAGGGCATGTTCTCGAATGTCGTGCGCGCCAGGGATCTGGGCGAGAAGGGCGAAGGCAAGTACGAGGGCGAGGAGGGAGGGCTTGCCGGGAAGGGGGTGGGCGAGGGCGAGAGGAGGGAAGTGGCGATCAAGATTGTCAGGAGTCAGGAGAGCATGTGAGTTGGCAGTTTTTCGGTTCGTCCGCGCCACGCTCGAGCTCGCCGCGCATTGGCGACATCTTGCGCTATGGGAAGTCGATTGTATGCTGACCATACGCTTGCCTGACAGGTACAAGGCGGGTCTCAAGGAGGCGCAGATCCTCCGCCGCTTGCGCGACGCTGATCCGGAGGACAAGAAGCACCTCGTCCGGCTCTTGCGGACGTTCGAGCATCGAGGTCACCTGTGCTTGGTATTTGAGTCGCTTAGGTGCGTTTGCCCTTGCGTAAAAAGGACGGCTAAACCCGTCACTGACGCGCCCTGCGCTTCACAGCATGAACCTCCGCGAGGTCGTCAAGCGTTACGGCAAGGATGTCGGCCTCAACCTGCGAGCCGTTCGCGCTTACGCGAGTCAGATGTTCCTTGCACTCGCGCTAATGCGCAAGTGCGAGATCATGCACGCCGATTTGAAGCCGGACAACATCCTTGTGAGTCTGCACGCTTCGCTTTCAGTGGGGTGGTCGTCGCTTTGTCGCGGCGGTGAGACACTGCTGAAAGGCATCAGCGCTGACTGTCGACTCCTCCGCAGGTCAACGAGTCCAAGTCGACGTTGAAGGTGTCTGACCTGGGTTCCGCCTCGGATGTTACGGAGAACGAGATCACGCCCTACCTCGTCTCTCGTTTCTACCGCGCCCCCGAGATCAGTAAGCTCCGCTTCACCTCGTCTGAGGCGAGACCGCCCCGACGACGAGCCGCTCGCCATGGAACACCCGCTTCCAGTCGCATATTTCGAGAGGGTGTGCTGACCTTGCATGCTCTTTCGCAGTCCTCGGCCTACCATACGACTACTCACTAGATGTCTGGTCGATCGCCTGCACGCTCTACGAGTTGTACACCGGCAAGTGAGTCTCGTCCCTAGACCTTCTCCCGCTTCTTCAGCTAATCTCATACGCTTCGCAGGATCCTCTTCCCCGGCCGCACCAACAACCACATGCTCCTGCTCATCATGGAGACGAAGGGCAAGTTTAACCACAAGCTGATCCGCAAAGGTCGCTTCCATGATCAACACTTTGACGAGGGCATGACCTTCCAGTACACTGAGAAGAATGTGCGTGCTTACTTCTGCACATATCACTGAGTTCCTTACTGACACATCTCGCCGCGCAGGACACGGTCACGCCTCGCCAGATTCCGTCCAAGCCGCCGTCCGATATTCGGTCGCGACTGATGCCGCCCGGTGTCGCGCGGCGACTCAAGGAGGACGAGGCTCGCCTGCTCGGTCACTTCGTCGACCTCCTTGACAAAATGCTGAGTCTCGAGCCAGCGCGGCGGCCCACGCCCAAGGTGAGCCTGCCTTCGTTGCACCGACTTCGCTCTTGCTCGAAGGTTTCGCTGACGAAATCCGCTTTGGCAGGAGCTGCTTAACCACCCGTTCATTCGAGGCTGAGCTAGGCAAGAAGCGAGCCTGGATGACCCAAGTTTGTAGCCCTTTCTCTAGTATTCGTATTGAGGACGCTGTCGTTCGCTTAGGTAGACTCGGTCTTTCCGCTACATCGACTGTACTTGCAGTAGGCATCTCTCGAGCATTGCGTCGCTCGCTCGCAGCTCGCCAGGCTCCGCTCGCCCTCTTCGTCGACAACCTCTCGGCCGCTGGCTCGCGCTGTCGTTCTGCTCGGCTCCGCAGCGGCCATGAGAACAGTCCATTGACGACGGCAACGACCGCGACCTCGATCGTGTTCTCCCTCCTCCTCCGCTCGCATGTCACCGAATCAGGCAGGCTTCTCCGGGCTCGATTGCTCAGATCACAGCATGTTCCGCCCGTTTGAGTTTGGTCGCGCCGTGCCGCCCCACAATCAACACCGTCCCGTACTGTGAGCACCGGCAGCCGTCGCATGGAATCGGTCAGAGCATGGCGGAGGTCGAGGGACGCACCTTGTGTGAGGCTCGCTTTTGTTCTCCGTCGCTTCAGCAGCGCTCTCTGCCACCCTCACTTCGCCGCTGCTCGATCTCCCGTTACCATAGCGAGCGCGCGACGCGATTTCATCGGTTGACATGCTCGCTCGTATCGTCGTCGGCACCGTCCTTGCGGCTGCGGGATCTGTCGAGGCGTTCTGGCGACTGTGCGTCCTCGTTCCAGCGTCGTGATGCATGGCGTGAAGCTATGCTGAGGCTTCACGAACGCTTGCGCAGCCCTTGCGGCAACTCGCTCGTCGTCGAGCGCGGAGACACCATTGTCAGCCCGGGCAGCGTTTCGTGAGCTATTCTGAGGGTTTCTATGGGCGGAGACATGCTCATGCGTCTGCCTTTGCGCAGAGGACATGTCCACAACATCCTCGGCGGCAGCAACTTTGGCCTCGACACAACCTTCGACTCTCTCCGCCAAAGCGCGTGCACCAGGTCCGCTGCTGGGCTTGTGCTCACTCGCGTTACGCTTACGTACTGACTTCCAACATCCTAACCCAGCTGCCTTGTCAAGCAGGACATGTAGGACTGCTTGTCGATCCGCCTTCACCGCACCGCTGACCTTTCCCTCCGTTCCGCTTTCCGCGCCTGCCCTTCCCCTACACAGGAGCAACTACTGGACGCCTCAACTGTCAGCCCGTACCTCATTTCGGTCCGTGCTCGTCCCTGATGAGAGTTCCCCCGCAGCTACTTCCAATGGGCGAACGGCTCCTTCACCGACGTCAACGTTGTCGGCGGCGGCCTCATCTATTACCTGCCTCGCAACAATACGGCCGACACGACGAACGTCACGGCTTTCCCTGACGGCTTCCGCATGCTGACCGGCAACCCTTTCAAGCGATCATACGATGGTTCGCCGACCGCCGAAGCTGTTGGCTGGAACTGGTGCGTCCCATTTCACCACTCCTCGCAAAATTCAGCGGCTCATACCCCATTGGACAGCCTCGGCTCGAACCTGCCGGCGACTCGCAACCCGTGGTTGCCGAACGTCAACTGCCCGGACGGTTTGCGAGGAGAGGTCCGCTTCCCCGTAAGTCCTGCCTCTATCTCGAGCTCTAGAGCACGGATGCTAACGGATGGGCCCCGCACATGCAGTCCTGCTGGAACGGTGTCGACCTCGACTCGAGCGACCACTTTAGCCACATGGCGTACCCGATCGGCGGCGAGACCGGCCGTGCGAGACTGCCCCTGTCGTTACAGAGCACGCTAGTATACTGACGGCGTCGCCATGCGCAGCCTGTCCTGCTGGCTATCCTGTTCGCCTCGTCACACTCTTCTACGAGGTGGGTTCCGCTTTCCTGCTCCCGTCTCAACTGTTCTGACTGTACATTCCCGGCAGATCATGTACGACGTCGATTCGTGGAAGAATCTTTGGCCGCAAGCGATGAACACGTCGCAGCCGTTCGTGCTGGCGATGGGCGACCCGACGGGGTGCGTCGCCATCTCCTCTCGTTTTCGGAACTTCAGTGACCGTTTCTGTGTGGCGCAGCTACGGGTGGCACGGCGACTTCTACAACGGCTGGGACCGTCAAATCCTGCAGACCGCCATTGACAACTGCACGAGCGACTCTGGTCCGTTGCTTCCTCCCTCCCTTCTCGCTGCTAGCTGATGCGTTGACGCCTCGTCCGCTTCTCATAGGCATCATCGAGTACTGTGCGCTTCTGCAGTCTGGCCTTGCCATTAACAGCTTGCCTGGCGCGCACATCCTCGACGCGTGCTGACCTTCGCAACTCGCAGGCACGGTCTTCGACCTCTACGATCCCAACCACGAGTGCCGAAAGACGCCCGACTTCGACGAGATTGTGCTCGGTACACTCCCTTCGCTGCCGGGATGCAATCCAGTCACGGGCGAAGGACCGGCTGCGATACCCTGCTCCGACCCTACTTCGCCGCCCGTCTTCTCGGACCCGGTCGCTTACAATGGCTCTGCTCCGTGAGTCTCTCCCGCCGTAGCTGGTAGAACGTCTGATTAATCCCAGCTTATGCCGCAGCCCGCCTGGCTCGCCTGTCCTCAGCAATGCGCCCCAAGTCGTCCCCTCCTACGTCTCGAGCTCGCACAGCAATTGGACTTACCAGGGCTGCTACTCCGACCTTGCGCCGGGCCGAGTTCTGCCGAATGGCCTGACGACGGTCAACAAGACCGTCGAGTCTTGCATCGAGGCGTGCGACTCGCGCGGTTACGTCTTCTGTGGTGCGTCCAGCTCTGCCGTACGCTCTTGCTCGTCGCTCATCTCTTCCATCGCTACAGGTGTCGAGTACCACGGCGGTGCATTTCAGCCGCTGCTCTGCCTGAAGACATACTGCTGACGACGCTCTCATCCAGAATGCTGGGGCGCGAACGCGCTCAGTCCGAACTCAACTGACCAAGGCTACGGCGCCTGCGGCTTGACATGTACCGATAACCCTCTCCAGTACTGCGGCGGGACAGGAGGCGTTACGGGCGCGACCTTCGAGCTGTACACTCGTCCCACAGTAAGTGCGCTGCTGTCTTTGCGGGGTGTCGAGATATGCTGATGAAGTGCGCTTCAGCCGCCGACGTCGACGAGCACGTCGGCCAGCAAGACATCTATAAGTCAAGCCAGCTCGACGGCCGTCTCCGCCAACTCGACCGCCCCGCTTTCATCCGCTTCCGCACCTGTCACGACCTGGTACAGCGCAAATCCAACAGCTTCCGTTCCGTCCGTTCCGCCGAACAGTAGCATCGCCTTGTCGACGAACAGCCTCGCATCCTCGGCCATTTTGTCAGCGGCGTCCTCGTCGGCCATCTCGTTGACCGCCTCCTCACTCGCCTCGCCCAGCGTTTCCTCCTCTGTCATCTCCTCATCTTTCGTTTCTTCGACCGTCTTGCCGAGCGTCTCATCGACTGTTGCTTCGACCATCGCATCTTCCACTGCCTCGTCGAGCGTTTCTTCCGCCTCGCCATCGGCTAGCGCTTCGGCTTCGACCAAGCTCCTCACCAACCCGAACTGGAAGTGTACGTCGATTTCCTCTGCCTTCGAAGATGCACGTAGACGCGCGCAGCTCACCATCGTTCCCGCAGACTCGGGCTGCTGGTCCGACCTTGTCAACGGCGGTCGTTCCCTTCCCAACACCCTCACGGGCTTGTCCAACTTCACAATCGAGTCGTGTATCGCCGTCGCCGACGCGCAACACTTCGCCGTCGCCGGCTTGAGCTACATGGGCGAGTGCTACGCCGCGCCCGCGCTCTCGCTCTACTCGACTGAGCTAGACGCTTCGAGGTGCACCATGACTTGCAGGAACGCACCGAACGAGACTTGTGGCGGTAGCGATGCGCTGGATGTCTACACAATGACGCAACGGGAAGTCGTGACAGGTCCGACGAATGCGCAACTCAAGACATTCGGGCAGTGGACCTACGATGCTTGTGGGGAAGCTCTTTCCGGGTCTGCTCGCTTCGACGCTGACGTCGGCTTCTCGCAGGCTACTCGGACCTCGTCAACAACCAGCGGTCGTTGCCGACGCAGATCACGAACGCGAACCAGACCATCGAAGCCTGCCTCGACGCCTGCACTGACAACGGCGCGACCGTCTGCGGCTTGTCATACTGTGCGTACCGTTTCAGTGCACAGAAAGCGCGGTGCTGACCCCAGCTCTTGCAGACCATGAGTGCTGGATGACCTCGACCAACATCTCGTCCGCCTCGACTGTTCTCGACGACACGAGGTGCCGCTTCCCTTGCGCCGGCAACCCGCTCGAGGTGCGTTCAAGCAGTGTCTCCTTCGTTCCATCTGGAGCTAATCCTCGCGTTCGCAGATGTGTGGAGGCAGTGCCGCTCTCTCCGTCTGGCGCCTCACGCCCGTAACGACTCAAGCCAAGATCGTCGCTCCCGCCAGCGCCAGCTCGACTACACTTGCCTCAGCTGCTACGACGGCGACCTCGCGTCGTACGATGCGCAAGACGTCGAGGAAAAAGCCGTGAGCGACGTCTCGCCGAGCTGTCGCAGATCCCTCTCGTAGGAACGCTCCTTATTCCGCTTAGCCTGTCCCGGCTCGTAACAAAGAGACTGCAGTAAGAAAAGCGCTTGATCAGCCTGATTTGGCGCGGTCCGCCGGGTGTTGACGTCGGAGGAAGCATACAGTACAGTAATTGGGGTAAGACTGCCTGAGAAAGCGAGCCCTTGATTGCCGGTGACCAACCATCTAAGTACATAGCTAGCGGCAGCACAGATCGAAGCGAGCTCGTTGGACAGGATCGGGAAGCATATTCGTCATGTCGGCAATAGCACGAGGAGGCGGTGAAAAGCTGATACTGTACAGGCGGAAGTGTCGGAAGCGCGCAGCTCGCGGGAGCGTTTCCCCGAGTGAGAACGAGTCTTCCCAGTAGCCGGGCCCATGGAAGGGATGTATCCCCAAGTCCTGGCCCTCCTCGCAAGCGAATCGGTCGAGCAACCGGTCCGTGGGCCTCAAGCCCGTCTGTCGCGACCCCTGCCTACATTCGAGCATTCCAGCTATACGTCGAGCGGCAATTCTCGCCCCCTCCCCCCCCTTCCCATTGCTTCTTTCCGCTTGTCGACCAATTCGGCCGATGAGAACTTGGGGAGCGCGAGGGACGGCGACAGCGGTGGGGAGCGGGCGGAAAGCATGTAATCTTAGTCTAGCCATCATTAGTGAAGGCGTGGATGCAGTACAAGCCTGGTCACCGCGGGTGGAAGCGCGGTGTATGAACCTAACCCTCCTTGTCCTCCTGCTGCAACGATCGTACAACCGCTTGCTGCATGAACAGGAGCCTCGCCAGCACTCCATGCGATGCTACTCAACGGCCACGCGCGCCCTCCTCGCCCGCAAACCAGTACTCCCGGTTCTCCGTCTCCTCACCGCTTCTACTTACACTAGCACAAGGCCGAAAGATCGCATCGCACCCCGCCTGATAAAGCGGGGGCAGCGATTGCAAGGCACCATAGGCTGCCTACACACGCTGCTCGCGGCGCTGCCTCGCAGAGGAGAAGCGGACCTCTCGAAGCCGACTCCCGCCTCCCCCTTGTATGTATGTGCCCATGCAACCTATCCTGCTTTCGTAAGGCTCGCGGGTATTGCTGGCACTCTTGAGTCGCGATCAGAGCTCGGACTGACCGGACCTAGGCGCGGCACGAGGGGCTGACGGGCACGCGCAAACGCCGTCGGCCATAGACGCTCCCGCGTTTCTCTTCCCGTCGCTTTCCATGGCTCGCCCCTCTCCCTCTTTTTCTTCACTAGCTACCTACACAGCACCCGCCATGTCGGACTATCCCTCTCACCCAAGCAACGACTTCGGCGATACGTCGCCCGCCAGGCTCGAATCCCACCACTCGTCCTCTCCCGCACCTCATATCGAACTTCGCTGGAAAGACTTGACCGTGACGGCTCCGAAGCGCGACAGGCCCATCCTCGCCTCGCTCAACGGTTCTGCTAGGTCGGGCGAATGTCTCGCAGGTGTGCTCTCATCTTCTCCTCTGCCCCGGCTAATCCGCTGACGTTCGCTGATCTTCGCCCCGTCCAGTCATGGGCCCGTCTGGCGCCGGCAAGTCAACGTTCTTGGACGCTATCTGCCAGCGCACGCCTCGCGCCAAGGGAGTCGTTACCGTCAACGGCTCAACCGACTATTCGACCCGCGACCTCTTCTCGTTTGTCGAGCAAGACGATGCTCTTCTCGGCGTCTTGACAGTCCGCGAGACCATCGCCTTCGCCGCCTATCTTGCGTGAGTCGCACAGTGCTCTCAACATCGCCAGCGGGCTGCCTGAGAACGAGCCTGCCTCCTTGCGCTTCGGTCGCGAGTCTCGAGATCTGCCTACTCTCGCTGACACTTTCCCTCGTCTCGGCAGGCTCGGTCCGTCGTACCCTAACATCGATCAGCACATTGACGCCACCCTCGCCTCGCTCGGACTGTCGGCCATTGCCTCGAACAAGATCGGAACGCCTCTCCAGCGCGGCATCTCGGGCGGCCAGAAGCGTCGAGTCACCATCGCCTGCTCGGTCGTTGCCAAGCCACGCATCCTCATCCTCGATGAGCCGACGAGCGGTCTCGATAGCACCTCGGGCCGCGAGGTCGTCGCCTTCTTGCAGCGCCTCGCCCGCGAGCAGGGCGTCCTCGTCGTCTGCACGATCCACCAGCCGAATTGGGAGACGTTTGCGCTCTTTGACCGTCTTCTCCTGCTCGCTGGCGGACAGACCATGTACGATGGCAGGGTTGGTGCGTCGACAGCTCCCTCGAGTCGCGACCGGACCTTCCCAAGCTGACACTACGCTCCTGCAATGCAGACGACCTCGACAACTACCTCGCCGCGGCCGGCTCACCGACACCGCCGCACGTCAACCCCGCCGACCACGCAATCGAGCTCGTCAACACTGAGTTCCGTTCAAACGAAAAAGGCGACGCCAATTACCCACCAAGTGGCGACATTGCCAGTCCCGTCGAGCACCTCCAGTCGCGCGCCGACCTCTGGAACGATTACAAGGCTAAGAACCTCCTCGGTAGCAAGTCGGTCTCGGTCGAGGAATTTGACGCCCAGGCGCTCGGCATCAAACGCTCGACGGCTAGCCAGTCGTTCGTCACCAACATGCGCAAGACGATCACTCTCAGCCACCGCGCGGCGCTTAACTACTCGAGGAACATCCTCGCCTATGGCATCCGACGTGAGTCCAGGTCTTGCTTCTCCTACTGCACTTGTAGCTTTCGCTGATCGAGCTGTCCCTCGCACAGTCGGAATGTACTGCGGCATGGGCCTGCTCTTGGCAACGATTTGGATCCGCCTCGGTTGGACGGCGGACAAGCTCAACGACCGTCTCAGTGTCTCGTTTTTCTCGGTCGCTTTCCTCGGGTTCATGGTGTGTTTCGTCGCTCTCGCGTTTCGACTCCTGGTACAGTTGCTGACGACGAATCGCTTGATAGTCGGTCGCTGGTATCCCGTCCTTCCTCGAGGTGCGTTGTTCTCGGCGGTGCCGCTCATCCAGCCCCGGTGCTACCCCTCATACTGTGCCAAAAAGCTGACAAGCACACTGCGTGTTTTAGGAACGCGCCGTCTTCATCCGCGAGCGCGCGAACGGCCTCTACACCCCCGCTCAGTACCTTCTCGCCACGACCTTCGTCTCCCTCCCCTTCCTCTTCGTCTGCGCCGCCGCGTTCACCCTCATCATCTATTGGGCTATCGGCATGAACCCGGGCGCGACCCACTTCTTCCGCTTCCTGCTCTACCTCTATCTCGGACTCGTCGCCGCCGAATCGCAGTCGCTCCTCGTTGCCGCCGCCATCCCCATCTTTGTCGCAGCTCTCGCCATCGCCGCATTTGTCAACGGATTGTGGATGTGTGTCCAGGGGTACTTCATCCGCGCGACGTCGCTCCCGCGTTTCTGGGTAAGCCAGTTCCCTTATTTTTCGCTCTAGCATGACGGCTGATCATCGCGGTGATGCTCCAGTACTACTGGGCGCACTTCATCGACTACCAAACGTTCGCCTTTGAACTGCTCGTACGCAACGACTTCGCCGGCAGGATCCTCACTTGCTCCAGTGAACCCAACGGATCATGTCTGTGCCCAATTCCGAGCTCTCTTACGCCTGAGCAGTGCGCGATCTCTGGACAGGATGTTCTTCAGGTGCGCTTTGCTTTTTCTGCTCGTCGTGGTGTTCACGGGACCGTTCAGCCTCGAGGATGCTCAAACCTGACGCTCCCTCTCTAATCAGAACCTCGGTTACGCGGGTGTGAGCGATGGGCTCTACGTCGGCATTCTCATCATCATCATCGTCGTCTACAGGCTGCTCATGTGGGGAGTCCTCGTGTGGCGCAAGCGGTAGAACGACGTCGCGGTAGCTTGCTCTCGCAAAGCCGCCACATCTCTCTCCCCTGCCCTTTGCCTACATCTTTGCCTTCCGATGCACTTTTTCTCGATAGCAGCATTAGCGTTCGCGTAATAAACAGCTCGTTTCGCGCCATCTTCAGCTTTGTCGAAGCCGCAAGGAGAGAGTCGAAGACTTCTCCTCCACCACTCACGCAACCGGCGCAGACTGCACGCTTGGATGGCTCGATAGCGCGTGCCTCTACAAACAACGCTCCAGTAACCTCCAACACCCCTCCCACGCCGTGATGGCGCCGACAACCTCATCATCAACCGGAAGTCTGCTTCGCCCGACATTCTCCTCGGCACCCTTCTTTTTCGACCGCGCGGCGCTCTCGAGTAGTGCAGGAAAGGGAGGGGTGGTCGCAGAATACGCGGGAGGAGGCGCAGCAGGCGCAAATGGCGATACGAGCGGGAGCCTCCTCGAGGGGGAGAGTTGGCGGGGCGGGTTCTCGGGAGGGAGCGCGGTAGGGGTGCGTTGAGCTCGCTACGTGCGTCTTGGCGGGGTACAGAAACATAGTTACCGATCAGAGCCCTCGCAGCTTCACTCGGCGCCGAGGGTGTCGTACTACTTCTCGCGGGGGGTGGGCGAGTACCACTTCGGCGTAAGTGCAGCGGCTCTCCTTATTGCCTGCTCCAGCTCGGATTCCTGACTAGCTTGCGTGACGACCCTGCAGGAACGACATCCGATGAAGCCGCACCGCTTGACTTTGACGAACCACCTCGTCGTCGGATACGGCTTGCACAAGCGGATGGACGTCTTTGAACCACGCATGGCGACGAAGGAGGAGCTGGAGATGTTCCACGACGAGGACTATGTCGACTTTCTCGCTCGGTGAGTCGAGAGGAGTCGCCTTGGACTATCTGCCCGCTGTTTGCCCATGAACGCAGGCTGACTCTCGTGACATCTCCACGTCGCAGCGTCACCCCCGACAACGTCCGACACTTCTCGACCGTCCTCACGCGCTTCAATATCGGCGACGATTGCCCCATTTTCGCCGACATGTACTCGTACTGTCGACAATACGCCGGCGCGTCGCTCATGGCTGCTCGCAAACTCGTCGCCGGCACGACCGACATCGCGATCAACTGGACGGGGGGGCTGCACCATGCCAAGAAGAGCGAGGCGAGCGGGTTCTGCTACGTCAACGACATCGTGCTTGCGATCCTCGAGCTCTTGCGGTGAGGCTGTTCCCAAACTTCAAGTCTATCACTCACTCGCTGACAGCGTGCTCTCCCACAGCACCCATCCTCGCGTACTGTACATCGACATCGACATCCACCACGGCGACGGCGTCCAGGAAGCCTTTTACAACACGAACCGCGTCTTGACCGTCTCATTTCACAAGTACTCGCCCGACTTCTTCCCCGGCACCGGGCATATCGACGAGGTCGGTCACGCGCTCGGCAAGAATTTTTCGCTCAACGTACCGCTGCAGGACGGGATCGACAACGAGTCGTACCTTGCCTTGTTCAAGTCGATCATGGAGCCCACCATCAACACGTACCGCCCGAGCGCGATCGTCCTGCAGTGCGGCGCCGACTCGCTCGGGTGCGACCGACTCGGGTGCTTCAACCTGTCGATCACGGCTCACGGCGAATGCGTCCGCTTCATCAAGTCGTTCAACCTGCCACTGATCGTCCTCGGCGGGGGAGGATACACGATCAAGAACGTCTCGCGCTGCTGGACGTACGAGACGGCCGTCCTCCTCGGCCTCGAACAGGATCTGCCCAACGCCCTCCCGCACACGGCCTACGACGACTTCTTCGCGCCGGACTGGAAACTTCATCCGGACCTCGCGTCGGGCCGCAACCGCCTCGAGAACATGAACTCGCGGAAACAGCTTGAGCGGATCAGGGTCGCTGCGCTCGAGAGGGTGAGGTACATGGCCGGTGCGCCGGGCGTTCAGATGGCCGAGGTGCCGCCGAGCTTGGCCTCGTGGATTGCGGACGAGGACGAGAAGGAGGACAACGAGGCCAAGGAGGACGGGAACGACCGCGAGGAGGACCCGCACCGCGCGGCGAACGACTACTTTGGGTCGGAGCGAGACAGGGAGGGTCTGGTCGGTGCGGCCGAGGGAGGGTATTCGGCGGGGGCGAGTGCGGCGACGTCGGCTGCGACGACTCCTGCGTCGGCATTCCCGCCGTCGCTGTCGGGACGAACTGGCGCGGCGCCCCCGCGCTCGCGGCTGTCGGTCTCGTCGGGCGTCGCGCCTTCGACGCCGTCGCTCGTCGGCGGCACGGCGGTTAAGAAGCGGCGGAAGGTTGTTGCGGGCGCCGGCGGCGCAAAGGAGGAGGGTGCGATGAATCCACCGCCAAACCCGTCTCGACCTACGTTGTCGACTGCTGGTGCGCCTGGCAAGGTGACCAAGCCCCGGATCGACCTTGGCGGTGCAGAGGACGAGGAGTGACTCGCTGTTCCGGATTGCAAGTTGTTGTCGTAATGAATCTGATTACAAGTTGATTACAAAGCCGGCGACATGGTCGTCTCGCACCTTCTCTTCCCAATTTGCCTCGCTCTCGCTTTGTTTGCTCGCTTGATCGACTGGAAGACGACTCGAGCACACGCACACTGACCCACACACTGACCTGTGGGTCTCGCCGTCCCGCTCACGCTTATCCTCATGACCTCATCACTCCGAGGCTTTGCTCACGCGACTCTTGCCTCCAACGCAGGACGGACGCGCCAGTACGCCCACCCAGTGCACGATACCCTCTCGCACGACCCACCAACGCAGTTTCC
The DNA here is from genome assembly GCA_009806315.1 of Rhodotorula sp. ZM1. Lineage (NCBI taxonomy): Eukaryota > Fungi > Basidiomycota > Microbotryomycetes > Sporidiobolales > Sporidiobolaceae > Rhodotorula > Rhodotorula sp. ZM1. Next base: position 35,934 of record QYSD01000049.1, on the reverse strand, counting down.
GGCGATCCTGCGCCATGTTCTCGCAACCCCCTCCGCTGTACACCCACTACCAGCCTCCTCCTCAGCCCATGCACCCTGTCCCGCAGTCTCAGCAGCCTCAGCAGCCGCTCTCGCAGTATCAGCAGCCCGTGGGACAGTCGCCGGCGTCGTCGATGACCGCACCGCCTCCCCCGCCCTCCTTCATCGGCCAGCCTCAAGCGGGAGGAGCGTTCAACAGCACAAACGGCGTATTCCAGCCACACAATGGCACAAGTGCGATCGGGATGGGCGTAGGGAGCGGCGCAGGCGACTTTGAGCTGTTCGGCCCGTCCTCACCTCGGCAGACTCAGCAACCTCGGTCACAGCCCCTGCTTGCCTATCGACAGCCCTTTCAGCGGCTTCCGCGACAGCAGCCCACTCACCGAGGTCACAGGGCCCCCTATCCGATCTCCATACCCTCGAGCTCGTCGTCCGAGTCGTCCCAGGATGACACCGACTACCCTCCCCTCCCCGACCTCGTCGCCGACGACGGCTCTGCACCGTCGCCCACGGCCTCGTTCTCGCCTCCGTCTCCCAGATTCATTTCGCCCATCCGGCCCGGGTTGTTGAAGGAGCTCGGCGGGGCGGTAGGAGGACAAGCGGGTTTCAGCGGACTGAACGGGTACGGCATGGGCTACAAGGGCGAGCGCGCCTCGAGCGTGCCCGCTCCTGAACCGCCACGGCCGATGCGACGCAAGACGCAGGAATCGCGCGACTGGCCGTCGTTCTATTCGTCTGGCTCGTCGTCCAGCAGCTCGAGTCAGTCGTCGGCAGGTCAAGCTGCGTCTGCAAACGGCGGCTTCCTCGGCGCACCATTCGCCGCGCAGGCTTATACCGACGAGCCTGCCGCCTTCGTCACCCCGACAGGCCCGACCGCGAACCCCTTTGACGCCGCCAACCTCGTCCTTTCGGCCGCTCAGCAACTCCCATCCGTCCAGAACCCGCACCCGACGCCACCGTACACGGACCACCCGCTTCTCCCGTCCGAACAATCCGACTTGCTCGACCGCGTCAGGCGGGACTTGCTCGATGTCGATTTGAGCAGCATCAAAGGACCGTTGCGGGCGCTCGCGCTTTCGCGAGATAGAGACTCTACGCCTACGCCTGGTCTTCTCTCGCACAGCTCGCCAATTCAGCAGCAGCCGACCCTACCGCAACATCTCCCGCAGCAAGTCACGCCCAAGTCTGCGCTCCTCCGCTCGCCAGCGCAGGAAGACGCCCTCTCAGCGGGTACTGTCTCGCCTCAAGAAGCCTTCCTCGACTATAACGAAGTCGACTCGCGGCTGCACGACCCGTCTGACCCGCTCTTCAGCGGCGGAAGCGGGCGGAGCACCGAGTTTGGCGTCGGTGTCGGAGGGAGCTTGTTTGCGCCCCTTCCGCAGGCGACTGCAGCGGCGACGGCGGGTACAGTTTCCCCTACCCCGTCGTACCGCGCCCAGAGTCCGCACCTGGTCCCTCACACGCCATCGTCGGCGACCTCCTTGCCTCTCGCACGCGACCGCTCGTCTACCCCGCCCGCCATCTCTTCACCGCGCCACGGCGCTCGACGAGGCCCGCACCCGTTCTCGGTCCCGCAAAACGCGGTGACCTGGGCCGAGCGACGATCTTTGTCAGGTCACCGGCTCGTTGGGGGAGTGGTCGACGGCGATGCGGATGACGACGACGGAGACTTTGGGACTGACGGCGAGCCCTCACAGGAGCATATGGAGCGGGACGAGGAAGAGGCGGAGAAGAGGAGGCTTGAAGCTGTCAGGCACGAGAAGGGCCTCAAGGACGGATTTGGGCGGTTCGAGGAAGGCGATGTGGACGTCTCGAAGTCTGAGGGGGTTGAGATGAGCGAGGCGGAGACCTGGAGGTATGGCGTCAAGAGCGAGCTCAAGGACGAGGAGAACGAGGCGGGATACCCGTTGGTCGCGGGCAAGGGCGTCTCGCGCGTCCCGGTTTTGTCGACGTTCGCCCCGGCACTCCCACCTCTTCCTCAGCATCCATCGTCGTCGTACAATTCGTTCGCCGCGCCACGCCCGTCATCCGCCTCGTCGACCGCGGCGTCTGTAGCCTCGGGCTTCTCGGCCTTCCAGCACGAACTCGCGAAGCAGCGACAGGGATCGCACGGCTTCGCTCCCCCGGCTGCGGCCAGCCTCGTTAGCGGCGACGGCGGCACGTCGACGCCTCGCAGGACAGCAGCTGCAAGTGCGTTAGCTGGCTTGAACGCCCTCGCTGGCTGGTACGCCGCGCAGCAGGAGCAGCCTCGCGGGCCAGTCGGCGCAGAGGTACAGCAGTCGCCTGTCCGACCGCAACGCAAGCGCAAGCCGAGCCAAATGGCCAAGGCGGCGTACGGGCTTGTCTCGGATGAAGACGCTGAAGACGCGCCGGGCGAGCCGGACGACTCGGCGTCCGCACCGCCTCCGCTTCCGGCATCTGCTACGCCAACCGTCTCGAGCGATGCGGATGGAGACGTCGGAGGCGAGTCGGATGCGAGTTACCACTCGTCGCAGTCGTCGTACCAGGCGGCTCCTGCCCGTCGTCGCGGCACTCCCTCGGGCTCGTCCGCGCCGCCCAACAAACGCCGACGCCGCAACCCCGCCACATCGACCTCTCGCAGCAGCCGAGGCGGGGGAGGCGGCGGAGGTGGAGGCAGTGGCTCGATCCGCTGCGACCACCTCAACTCGGACGGGTCGACTTGCGGCGTCATCTTCCGTCGCCCGTATGACCTCGCGCGCCACAAGGAGACGATTCATGGAGAGGGACTGAAGGGAGAGAAGGTGAGGGTTAAGGAGTGGAAGTGCGAGCAGTGTGGCGGGACGTTCAGTCGCAAGGATGCGCTGCTGAGGCATGGGAGAATCAGGGGGCACAAGACCGGGCGATGAGGTGCGTGCGGGCGGCTCAAAAGCTTGCAGAGACCGTCGCTGACAAGCTTCTGTTCCTCAGTCTCCCCGTTGTCCGCCATCTTTGCTCTCCGGCCACTTCACGCATCGTATACGCGCCTCTCGCATGCTACCCGCGCACGCCGCCCTCTTTATCATCCTCACCGCTCGCATGGCTACGCATGCTTTCCATTTGGCCCTGCTCTAGATCGCGAATCAGCCTCGCTTCTGCCTTCCTCAACCTTCTTCACCTTGTAACCGGCCTCTTCGCATGTTCATCCGTCTTCACTAACGTACATACATACCTCACGCACGTTCTTCTCCATCTCGTGCATTCTGGATCCTACCTTCATCCCTTGCATCCTAGCACACACTCTCTCCCTCTCTCTCTCTCTCTCTCTCTCTCTCTCTCTCTCTCTCTCTCTCTCTCTCTCCTTGTAGCCCATTCTTCTCGCACCTACGGATCGTTCCACATGTACGCTGAGCTGGGAGAGAGAGTGTGAGCGAGAGACGTGGATGGGTTGCGAAGGCGGGGGATGAGGAAAACGAGATGGGCGCGACTGGGAACGTGACCCTGCTTTTGTTCCAGTCGAAAGGAAATGGAAACATGTGCTCTTCATCCTCCCTGATCACTTATCTGTACCGATGTCGCCTACGTCAAACGCCCGCGCCTACTCATGCTTACTCCTCGGCGCCGTGATCGTCGACAACCCCAATCCGCCCGCGACGATCCCAGCGAGAACGTACAGTCCCTGTTTCTCCTCCGGGTTCAGAGGGCGGTCGTATCCCTTCCCATGCTTCCCTCCATGTCCTCCGCCGTGGTGGTGCTTTCCCTCACTCGCGTGCGAAATACCCGAGTTCTCCGAATCAGCCAACACATCCTCCCCCGTCACGTTCGAACTCGGCCCGCCGCCTGGCATCGTCGACGGGTGAGCGGCGGTCGAGATTGAGGGCATGGGGTTCGAGGGAAGCGGGTCGACGTCGGGAGAGGAGGAGCGGGTGCGGTAGGTGTCGGGGGCCGTGGGCTGCGCAACAGAGCCGAGGTGGGTCAGGATTCCGAGACTCGAGTTCACTCGTTCTCATCGACATGGTATGCACGAAAGAAGTAGACGAGCCCCTGCTCTCCCAACCCTAGCACGAACCGGAAGGCGAGAACTCACCACCCTGACCTCCTCCTCCTCCGCTCCCTCACTGCCCCTCTCTACATGCTCCATATCAGGCATTCTAACCTGCCCCAGCCCCTTCCCACCCGTTGTGTCTTTCTCCCCAAAAGTCGCGGGAGGAGCGAACGGGCGCGAGTCGGTGGGTGGAGCAACGGGGAGGTCCGCTGCGGCTGCAGCGGGGGTGGCGTATGTCCGGGACTGGAGGAGGAGAGAGCGCTTGAGGAGGAGGGTGGAGCGGAGGAGCATCGTCAGAGGGTGGATTGTGGGGATGCGAAATCGAGCGGGTGGATAAGGATAGTTGCAATGGCTTGTGTAGAGACTAGGACAGCTTCCCGAGTGGTCAGGAGAGCTTGCGAGCGAGTCGAGTGATGGGCAAGGAGAGCAACTGTGAGGAAGAGGAGGAGGGCCCATTGTTACGTCATGACGTTGCCGAGAGCGCTTACAAAGGGACGGACAGAGCGATTGCGCTGTGCTTCACGTCTACAGGACAGCAAAGGCGCGGTCTGAGATGGAGAAGAGGGCCAGAGACGAGTGAAGCGGAGCAGCAGGATAAGAGCGGAACGTCCGCAGCGCTTGCGAGCCCCCAAGCGGGCGGAAGAGTGACGCGTAGCTCGGAATAGGGATAGCGCAAGGCGGGCACGAGACGAGCGGGCCGAGAAAGCGTGAGTAGGGAGGAAGACGAGACCGAGCGGAGCGGGCGAGTGGCACAGCTGGGCGCTGGCCTGCGAGGTGGGCGCTTCCCGAGTTCCCGAGTGTCTGGGTATGAGAGCGGAAGCACACGAGTCGTGAGGCGGAAGGGCAAGGCCTCGAGCCGCAGCAGACGGGGAAGGAGGGTGGGAAGAGGACCAGAGAGAGTCGGTCGCGCGGAAGAGCGGAGCGTCACCTTGTCTTTGCCTTTCGTCCCCCATCCGCTGCAAGACCGTAGAGTTTGACGGTGCTGCGTTGCGAGTCGTAAGAGCGGTGTTCTGGGCGCCTCTCCATCCCCCTCGGCGCCCAATGCATAGTCGATACAACAATTCCTCCCTCCCTCGTACCCTCCCTCCCTCGCCGCGTCAGGTCAGACATTGAACCCGAGCTTCCGCATGCAAGCACGATGTTGAGCGACGATCTCGCGGCATTTGTCCTGCGAGTCGCTCGACGAGTCGGCGTTGGAACCGTGCAGGAGGAAGCAGTCGTCGCGGGCTTTCTTGGTTTCGGGGCAGGCACAGCAGCTGTGAGAGTTGCTCGTTGTCAGCGCTGCACCTCGAAAGGCGTGCCCAGAGAGTACGCAAGGAGAGAAGTTCCAACTCCTCCTTCCCCCGAACCTCCCGCCACACCCAACCCGCCGAGCGCCTCCAAGACGATACGAATGTGGCTAACTCACGGTTTCAATCCCTCTGGATTGCGCGGGTTCAACTTTGGGTCCGCGGCCTCCGAGTTGGTGAGGGGTCTGCCGAGGGACGGGTGGATCGAGACAGGTCCTTCAGCGAGGACGGGAGCGGACGAGGGAGAGGAAGTGAATGGCCACATTGGGGGCGTTGGTTGATGCGCTAGAGGGGCCCAAGGGAGAGGACGAGGTCGATGGCGCAGGATGAGGAGGAGAGCGAAGGTTACCTCAGCAAGCGAGGACATCGGCACGAAGTATCGATTGTGCAAGCTGGTAATACGTATGACAACGTTACGAAGGCAGTCGCGCAGCATCCATATCATCCTGTCAGAGTCACCCTGCTCCCTCTTCTCCTCGCTCATCTCCCTACTCCATCACTTTGGCTCACCTCAGCTCTCCTGCTCGCTGTGCTCGTTGTAGGACGCTCTGCAAGAGTGCCCTGACCGCAATGTGAGTCCCGACGACCCACTAACGCGTCCTCACGCTGACATCTAGTTGCCCCGCCAGGCATCCTCCAACACGGCGACAGCGCGTCGCAGCAGCAGCGTTGGCTCTCGTGCTGGCGGCCGAGCCGACGTGGGCATCCGTGGGAGATCGCTCGCCGGCTTACCAACGCTGCACAGCCGTCTGCCGCCAGCAGCTCTGCCGCGACTCTCCTCACTCGAAACCCGCTCCTGTCCCGCCAGACTCGCAACACCCTGCCCCGTTTGCCGCCTATTCAACCAGCTTGCTGTGGCCGTGCCAAGCGACGTGCTCGTACGCCTGCCAGCAGTACTTGACCGACCTCGCGCTGTCGCACTCGCCTCGACCTTCCCTTCGCGAAGCAGAACCAGGCGGCGCACTCGAGGGCCTGCCAGTCGGCCAGCAAGTCCAGTTCCACGGGAAATGGCCTTTCCACCGCCTCGACTTTTCGTCGCTCCCGCTTGTCCCCTTCCTTCCCTTGCGGGTACTCGGGCTCTTCCTCCCGCGCCTACAAGAGCCCCTCTCGGTCCTCTTCTCCCTCGTCAATCTCTACGCACACTACCTCGGTCTCCGATCCCTTCGCGCCCTTCGCCGCGCTGGTAGAATGCAAGAAGGTCGCCGCCTCGCGCGGGTGTACGAACTCTACGCCTGGACCGGCGTCAACGCCTGGGTGTGGTCCGTCGTCTTCCACACGCGCGACGTGGATTGGACAGAACGGGCAGATTATTTTGCGGCGGCTGGAACGATGGTGGCGGGTCTTTGGGTTGCAGTCGTGAGGATCCAGGGTTGGTATGCGTCCGCTTCGAAGGGGAAGACCCTGGCTCCCTCTCAGCGCCGTGCCGCGCTCGCGTGGACAGCCGCACTTGTCGCACTCTTCCTCGTTCACTGCGCATACCTTGGCTTGAGCGACCGATTCGACTACACCTACAACATGCGCTTCAACGTCCTCGTCGCCCTCCTTACCATCGGACTCTGGTCCCTCTGGTCCCGCGCACAATCTCGCCTCCCCACTCCCTCCAACTTTTCCCGCCGCCAACTCTCCTCGTACCCGTCCGCTCGCTCCCGCTTCCGCGCACCACACTACCTCTCCCCTCTCCCCCCGCTCTTGCTCCTCCCAGCTCTGACGGCACTCGAACTGCTCGACTTTGCACCCCTCGGACCGTTCGGACTGCGCTTACTCGACGCCCACGCGCTCTGGCACGCCAGTACAGTCCCGGTCGTGAGCTTGTGGTACACGTTTCTGGTGAGGGACGTGAGGTGGATTGATGGACAGGGAGAAGGTGGGGATCCGAGTTCAGTCCTGCCACGCGTACCAGCGTCGGGCGGTAGGACGGGGACGGGAGGAGGCGAGGGCGAGGGAGAGGGTGGGGCCAAGTGGGTGTTGGAGAAGGTTTTAAGAGAGGGACGGAGGATGACGGGGTTGGGAACGGGAGCGGGGTTGGGGATCTTTGGTGGCTTTGGTGAAGAGAGACGCGGTGGGTCGAGAGAGGGAGGGGGGCCTGCAGGAGGACACGAGGGGAAGGGAGAGGGAGCAGAGGCAGCGAGAGACGGAAGGAGGGATTAGGGCCGGGTTGTATGGCGCTCCGAGGAGTACGGTAACCGCATGTTGACGTTCTCATCAGCGCGGTCGAGTGATGCCGTCTGTCGTCGTCCACTACGAGAGACGCGATAAGCCACAGCGGAAAGTCGCCTGTTCCAGCTCGGATCGCCGGCTTGACCTCATTCGAAGGCGCAGTACCACTCAATAGGGCACTGCGATTACACGAAGATCAGCAGCTTCGCCCACGACGGTGTGTAGCAACGACGCTGGCCGTGGACACCGCCCCACTCGAGCTTGGTCGCGGGTTGGCCGTCTGCGCTCTATCTCACTCGTTCTCTCTGCGCTCTGCTCGTGTTCTGTGCTGCTCAGTCGACTGTTACGACGCCGCAGACGCTAGTCAACCGACTCGCGCAGCTCCCGCGCCATGAGCGGCCACTCTCACAAGCCACACCTCAAGCAGTCGAACAAGGCGTTCAAGTCGAAGCACGCCTCCAAGTCGACCCTGCGCGACCAAGCCAAAGGCCGCACGCATCGTCCAAACTCCAAAGACCCAGCGAGCAAGGCGGTCAAAGCCGCGAGTCAGAAGGTCCAGGCGAAGAACCTCAAGGTCAACAGAAGAAACCATGCCAAGCAGATCGTGCGAAAGAAGCGCGAGTTGCTCGAGGAACAGAAGGGAATCTTCCAGGGCAGGAACAGGAACGGCGAGCGCGTACAGAGGGTCGTCGCGGTCGTGCCCCTGACGGAGGATGTCAGTTCGCTCGAGACGGCAGAGATGCTCGCGCAGGCTGTTGACGGTGAATTGACTGGCACGGAGGGATGCAGGTCTCTCGAGTGAGTAGGCCGCAGCGTCTTGCAGTCATCCAGGCTTACCCTGGCTTTCCCGCAGCGTCCCCAAATTCCACAACCAGTCGCTCCGTTTCCTCCTCCTACCGCCCGCCTCCCGTCCCGAAGCACTCTTTACCATCCTCGACGCAGCTGCCGCAGCAGACTTTGTCATCGTCGCGCTCTCGAGCGAGCACGAGGTTGATGCACAGGGCGAGACGGCGTTGCGCTGTTTGACAGGTTTGGGCGTGGGAGGTGCGAATGGAGGGGTTGTTGGTGTCGTCAGGGTGTGTCAAGGCTTATAGTACTTGTCCGAAGGCGCCTACTAACGCTGTTTTCCCGCAGGACCTGCCGGGCGGGAACCCCAGCCTCGCATCCTCAACTCGTCTCTCGCTCCAGTCTTTCCTGACACACTTCTTCCCTTCGATCGACCGCATTCACTGCGTCTCCTCGACTCCCTCTTCCTCATCCGCCTCCACCTCCGCATCCGCAATGTCGACCGACTCTTCCGTCCCTTCCTCTGCACCGACTCCCTCGTCCGAGGCGACGCTCATTGTGAGGGGTCTGTGCGAGAAGACGCCCAAGGGATTGCGGTGGCGTGAAAGTCGGCCGAGGGTCCTGGCGGAACGGGTCGCGTGGGAAAAGAATGCGCTGGCTGAGCCGGCTGCGGCGGAAGCGGAGGCGCTGAACGGCTTTGAGGGAAAAGAGCTGGGGACTCTCGCTGTGGAGGGTGTCGTGAGGGGCAGCAGGATGAGTGCGAATCGCCTCGTTCACCTGCAAGGTTGGGGCGACTTCAAGGTCGAGAAGATTGTCCTCGCGCCGCCTGCGCGACCAAGCAAGCGCTCTGCCACCGTTCTCGCCGCCGAGCCGATGTCCGTCGACGGATCCGCCCCCTCTACCGCTCCCTTCGAGCCCCTTTTAACGCCCGACGACGACGCCGACTCTCTCGCCTCGACCAATGTCCCCGACGATGACGACTTTGGACTCGATGAACAGACCTGGCCAACCGAAGAGGAAATGGCTTCTGCGCCTGGTGCGGCTGGACGAGGAGACGCGGGAGAGATGCCACCCCCCGCACGGCCGGGTACGACGCCCAAGCTGAAGAAGGTTGCGAAGGGGACGAGCGCGTATCAGGCGGCTTGGATTATCGATGACGAGGAGGACGATGAGGAACTCGAAGAGGACGACGACGAGGACGATGATGCAATGCGGGAAGGTGACGAGGGAGAAGGGGACGAGGACGAAGAGGAGACCGAGTTTGTCGACACCGCAGCAGACGAGACGGCCTCGGTCTCGGCGCGTCCGTTCGCCGACCTCTCGCCGGAGCAAGAACAGGCCCAGCTCGAGGAATACCTCGCCTCGCGCGCCGCACGGCGCAACGTCGAGAACCGCGACGACCTCGATTTTCCCGACGAGGTCGACACGCCCCTCCACACGCCGGCGAGGGAACGGTTCGCGCGGTATCGCGGATTGAAGAGCTTCAGGACTAGCAGGTGGGACCCGTACGAGGAGCTTCCGAGGGAGTACGGGAGGTGCTTCATGCTCGAGGACTGGAAGGGTATGGGGCGGCGGCTGGAGAAGCGTGCGGCCGAGGAGGGCGTAGAGGTGCGCTTCAAATATCTATCTTCGGACTTGCGACAACTGCCCTAACGAGTGTCCCGCCTACAGCCTGGCACTCGAGTGATCGTCTACCTCGCCAACGTCCCACGACGGTTGATCGAGCAGCACAACTCGATGCACCCGTTCACGCTCTTCGGCCTGCTAAAGCACGAGCACAAGTACTCGATCATGCACTTCAGCATCCAGCGCAACACGGAGAACTCGGACACCGTCCGCTCGAAGGACCCGCTCGTCCTCCAGCAGGGCTTCCGCCGCTTCGCCATCAACCCGATCTTCTCTCAGCACACGGTTCGCAACGGCGGGCGCGGCAGCAACAACGTGCACAAGTTCGAGCGGTTCTTGCGGCACGGTATCAACGCGTCGATCGGGACGGCTTACATGCCCATCACGTTCGGCAGCAATTCTCCCTCGCTCCTCCTCCGCGTTCCGACAACTTCGGCGGACGACGAGCACGCTTCGCCGGACCAGCACGTCCATCTCATAGGCACGGGAACACTCCTCTCGTCCGACCCAACTCGCATAACCGCCAAGCGCGTGATCCTCACCGGCCACCCGTTCAAGGTGCACAAGAAGACGGCGACGATCCGGTACCTGTTCTTTAACCGCGAGGACGTCGAGTACTTCAAGCCTGTCCAGCTTCGCACCAAGGGTGGACGGATCGGACACATTCGCGAACCGCTCGGCACGCACGGGTACTTCAAGGTGGGCGAGGAGTCTCCCCTTCTCCGTTGTATACTGTTACTCACTGTTGCGCCCGCAGGCCGGCTTCGACGGACCGATCTCCCAACTCGATACGGTTTGCCTCACGCTCTACAAGCGCTGCTTCCCCAAGTGGTCGCGCGTGTGGGACGGCCAGCCGCTTCCAATTGTCGACAAGGACCAGGCTAGGGCGCAGGCAGTGGCGAAGGAGCAGCGTATCGAGATCGAGTAGCGGGTTTTAGCGGCAGGATGGAGGGTTGCGTTGTACTCCCTCGTCGCATTTCGCATTCCTTTGGGCTGTTCTTCGGCCCCGCTCTACCTGTGTCTCTGAGAGTGTAGATCACGCCTTGGTGAGCCTACGAAGCGAGCTATGGTCTTACCGCTCGCGTTGAGGAGGATTCTCCTTCGAGCGCTTCGCCTCGCACGCTTCCACCACGGCTGGACGACTCGCTGCTGGTATAGAACAGCTGGCCAAGGCCTCGCTGTTCGCTTACCGTCTCTGGCCCTGCCGCCGGAGCTTTTCCTCACCCTCCTCAACCATGTCCGCACCGCCTCCACCAACCTCGCCCAAGCGCTCTCTCCGCGTCGCCGTGATCGGTTGCTCGCATGGCACTCTCGACGACATCTATGCCAGCGTTGAGCGGTGCGACAAAGAGGCGCGCAAGAAGGGGGAGAAGCAGGTCGACTTGGTCATCTGCTGTGGGGATTTTCAGGTGCGCACGACGTTTCGACTGGTCAGCTTGCGCTCGTGTAGAGCGGAGAAAGGTGCTGATTTGACGAGACTGTCTCACACAGGCCATGCGCAACACGGCCGACTTGCAGACGATGGCCTGTCCCGTCAAGTACCGCGCACTCGGACACTTCCACCAGTACTACTCGGGCCAGAAGAAGGCGCCAAAGCTCACAATTGTAATCGGAGGAAACCACGAGGCGAGCGGGTACATGTGGGAGCTGTACGTCCCGGCCTTCTTCCGTTCCTCCTCGAATTCAAGGCTTACTTCGCTTCGCGCAGTTACCATGGAGGCTGGCTCGCGCCGGACATCTACTTCCTAGGCTTTGCAGGAAGCGTGCTCGTCGACGGATGGCTGAGTATTGCGGGAGCGAGCGGGATCTGGAAGTCGGGCGACTGGAAGAAAGGTACGGTTCAGGCTTGCAGAATCAGTCTCGCATCGATCATGCTGATGAGTGATCCGAATCCCTGCGTGCAGGGCATTTTGAGACGGTCCCGTTTGACGACCGTACCATACGCTCGATCTACCACATCCGCGAGTACGATGTCGCGCGGCTTCTCCAGGCGCGTCTTTCTCGGCCACCCTGCCATCGCGCGGAGCTCAGCTGACGCTCTTGCACCAACAGCTGAAGAACCGACGCTCCACCATGGACGTCTTCCTCTCGCACGACTGGCCGCTTGGGATCGAGCAGCACGGCGACGTCGGCTGGCTCATGCGCGAGAAGCCCTTCTTCCGTAACGAGGCGCGCCTCAAGCCCTTCCACTGCCAGCACCGCCTTTACTGACAGCTACCCGCGCAGATCAACTCGAATTCACTCGGTTCACCCCCTCTCCATGCTCTCCTCACCTCCCTCCAACCGCGCTATTGGTTCTCCGCCCATCTGCACGTCAAGTTTGCCGCTCTCTTTCACCACGACGACTCAAAGACTGTCGTGCAGAAGCGGGAGAAGCGGGGATGGGGCGGTCAGCCAGCTACGGCTGCGAAGGGGACCGGACAGGATTGTGCTCAGGCGGAGAACCCTGATGAGATCAAAATGGATGATGAGGATGAGGAAGGCGCGAATGGCGGGGCGATCGTCTCAGATGAAGGACCTATAAGCGAGGAGAAGGGATGCCCGTCGGGTTGTGCAGCACACGACGAGCCGACGTCCACGACGGCAAATCCGGACGAGATTACCCTCGACGGCGAGGAGGAACTCGCGGCGGCGGCGGCGGCGAACGGAGTGGCGGGAGTTGCGCAACCTGAACTTGCTCAACAGGCGGCATCGGCGGCGAGGACGACCAAGTTTCTCGCGCTGAACAAGCCGGGCAAGAACAGGGATTTCTTGCAGGTGCGTCCCGCTCCTGCGCGAGCCCAAGCTGATTCGCTGACGTCGCACACGAGTATAGGTGCTCGACATCGTCGAAAAGTCCTCCTCTGCTACCGTCACTCCCGATTCTTCAGCTTCTCCCGCCAACCCCGACGATGCGAGTGTCCCCTCGCCCACACGACCGAAATTATTCTTCGACCCTGCCTGGCTCGCCATCGTCCGCTCGACCGCGCCGTACCTCTCGCTCTCCCTTCGCCCAATCCCCTTCCCGCCTCTCGCCGAACTCGCGCAGACGATCGAGGCGGACGAGAAGTGGGTTAAGGAGAACGTTGGAAACGATGGATTGGTTGAGGTGGACGAGGTCATGGAGTTTGTGCGGACGGCGCCGACGCAGGAGGACTGGCAGAAGAATGGCATGATCCAGATGCGTGAGTGGCGTCTGCTCTCCATGCTTTAGCTTCTTACTCAGGAGGCCGTGCCCGAAGGTGACGAGCAGGGTCCCGCTTACCCGTGCCTCCTCTCGCAGCGTCCTGGTACACGAACCCGCAAACCCTCGCTTTCACCGCCCTCCTCCAGATTGAGAACCGCATCAACCCCATCCCCGAAGGGTACCTTGCCGCCCTCGAAGCGGACAAGAAGCGCGCGCTCGAAGAAGCCAAGGCTGAGGCGCTGCGGGAAATTGAGATGGCCGGCGAGCGGATCGATGAGGAGTCTGCGGGGGAGAGGGCGAACGAAGGGGCGGCGCAGGAGGAAAACGGTGGCGGAGCAGCGAACCCGGAGGAGATCGCCATCGACGACGAGGACTGAGGGAGTCGGGGCTTCTGGCCGTGGAGGAGGACGGACTCACGGCACTCACTTGTTGTTTCCATACCGCAAAGCATACACTGACACTCGTGCCGGCAGCGCTGAAGAGTTCGCTCGCCCTCGCGCTCACCTCTCGCTTGTTCCCGCTTCCCCTCACCAAGCCCCTCACTTCGACCAACTCCCGCGATGTCCCCTGCATCTTCCGTTCATCCGCCTCACCACTTGCACGAAGCGCTTGTGTCCCGCTTCTTGTAAGGCCTCGTGTGGGCGAAGATGGGTTCGCCTCTTCGTTTGACGCGAACCGAACGCCTGGGAAAGTCGCGCGAGACACCTATCCCGCACGCTCGGCGCATTATCTATTTTCTGATCCTCGGAAAGGCAAAGATGGATGGAAGAGGAGGTGAGGTCGGCTTCGGAGTTGCCGTGGAGTCGGCGTCCTCCTCTCGCTCGCTCCTTCTCTTCTTTCTCTTCCGCAATCGCTTCGGCTTGGCACTCGCGCTCCTCGCTATTCTTATTGGCTTCTTTCATCAATATTTCTGCCTCGACGGTCGTGGATGAGTCCCTTGGTCAGCGCATGTCTTCCTCTCCCCTGCCGGCGCGCGCTGACAGACATTCCGCCGCCTGCAGCGTTCCGATTCTATGGGAGGCGCCGTCATGCGACGACCGGCGTCCGTTTTGACGAATAAGGTGGCGGCACCGGTGCACGACGCCGACGAGCACCCCGGTGCGCTCTCGGTCGAGCAAGTGCGCGGCCTCCATCCAGCGTGCTCGTGGGTCGACGACAGCTGACTCACCCCTGCGCCAGATCGACGATTGGCACGAGGACCTCGAGCGCAACGAGAAGTACAAGCTCGCGCGGACCATTCTTTGCCGCACCAACATGAAGATCGTTTTGGAGTCGCGTCAGCAGAACATCCTCGACCAGATGTGTGCGTGCCGTCTTTCATACAAAGGGTACGATATTATGCTAAGCCCACGGTGACGCAGTCTTTAATAACAAGATCGAGCTCGAGGGCGAGCCGGTCGCGAACCAGCTGGCTTCCGGTCGCTGGTCAGTCTCGCTCGGTCGCCGCCCTCGACGAGATCAAGCTCACCTTGGCATCTCCTCAGCTGGCTCTTTGCGCTCTGCAACGTCGTTCGCATCTTCACGTCGCGCAAGTTCAACCTCGGCGAGTTTCAACTCTCCCAGGTGCGCCTTGTCCGCTGAAAATGATTTCCCGTTCTCATCCTCTCTCGCTACAAACCCTTCGCAGAGCTATCTGTACTTTTACGACCATCTTTCGAAGGCCAACTGGTTCCTCGAGCAGATGATCGAGCTTTATCACGAAGACCTAAATTCGCGGACTATGCAGTTCTTGCTGACGAACGCACCAGCGCAAGACGGCGGTCGGTCGCATTGAGGTTGCAACACTCTGCGCGCAGCTGACAATCCGCGCCTGCAGGACAATGGGACATGGCCGTCGCCCTCGTCCTCGAGTTTGGCCTCGTCCCGCAGACCGTCTACCCCGAGAGCTGGAACACCTCGCACTCGGACGCACTCGACGGCCTTCTCACCTCGAAGCTGCGCGAGATGGCCCTCGACTTGCAGGTCTATATGCGGGACAAGGAGAAGGGCCTGTCGCAGAGTGCGCTTGTCCGGGCGGCGAGGCAGGTCAAGAGCGGCATGGTGCGTCGCTCGGTCGCTGAGTGCAGGGAAAACTTCAACTGAGTGTCTCGCCCGCAGATGAAGGAGATTTACCGGATCTTGACCATTTGCTGCGGAACGCCGCCCAAGCCTGACCAAGAGGTGAGTCCGGCGCACGGTTTGGGGATGCCCTTGGAGAGAAGAGACGCTCTCGGAGCATTCAAGGCTGACAAGCATACTCTGTTCGCCCAGTTCACGTGGGAGTTCGAGGACAAGAACAATAAGGCGCACAAGATTGTCACGACGCCGCGAGAATTCGCTCGCGTTCACGCCGGCTACAACGTTGGAAGTACGGTCTCCATCGTCAACGATCCTCGCAATCCGACGAAGCAGATCTTTACGATCGAGCGACTCGGGAATGTCGTCGGAGGCCGCCCGCTCCGATACCTCAACATGCCCGTCGAGTTCCTCAAGAAGGTCGCGATCAAGATGATTCAAGTGCGTGAGCTGAGAAGAACCCGGCGAATCGATGCTGATGAGTCGCTTTCGCAGAGCAACTTCCCGGTCTGGTTCGGCTGCGACGGTTCGTTCGGGCCCTCTGGCTTCCCCTCTCCGCCGTCGACTGACGAAGCGCCGTGCGCGCAGTCGACAAGTCTTCCGACACCTTCAACGGCGTTATGGACATGCGGCTCTTCGAGTACGACGAGGCGTTCGGCACGACGGTCAAGCTGGACAAGAAGGAGCGCTTGACCATCTACGAGTCTTCCATGACCCAGTGCGTAGTTTTCTCTTGAGCTGTAGATAGCCACTGACGTTCGCACCGTAGCGCCATGATGTTCACCGCCGTCCATCTCGACGACCACGGCAACCCCGTTCGTTGGCGCGTCGAGAACTCCTGGGTGCGTCCCGTTCTTCCGGCTTCTACCCGTCTCGCCCTTGGCAACTCGAATCACGCTCGCTGACCCGATCTCGCCGCTGACAGGGCAAAGACGCCTGCAACAAGGGCTTCCTCGTCATGACGGACGACTGGTTTACCAACTACGTCTACCAGATCGTCGCGCCCCGGTCGTTCCTCTCACATGAGCTTCTCGACATCTACGACGACGCACCCGTTACCATCCTGCCGCCGTGGGACGTTCTCGGTAGGTTGAAGGGGCTGTCCATCCCTCCGCACCGAGCGCTGACGCTCTCTTGCAGGTGCTTGCGCCTAGATTGACCTGTATAACTCGCGTCCTTATTCAGCTGTAAACACTTTCTTGACCGCGGCGGACGCATTTACTGTGTTCCTTCCGTCTCTGCGTTGCCGCGCTTGCGCTGCACCTCGTGCCGACGTCCTTGTCCCGACCTGTCGTCCGTCAAACTGGCTCCGATTGGTCCGATTGTCGCTCGCTGTGACGCCTCAGGTTAGCGCAGACTTCGGCGGAGTAACCTTGCGCGGGTGGAGATGTGGGGGGTCGTTTGTGAGAGGAGGAGGTGAAGTGTTCCCTTGTCTCTTTCGCTGCTCCGCCACGGCTAGGTAGGCACACGCCGACATGAAGACTCAGGCATACGTACTCGCCGGTGCGTGTCCAATCGCTTGATCTCGCTTCCTCTCGCCTCATCCCCACTTTGTCATCTCGGTCGCAGAGAAGGACGCTCCGTTCAAGCTGCAGGAGGTCGAGGCGCGTTCCCAAAGATTTAGGCCGCCCGTATCATTACTGACAAGCTCCCCGCGCTTGTGCAGCTCGCCGAACCGGAGCATAACGAGGTTCTCCTCGAAGTTGTAGCGTGCGGGTGGGTGCTGTCGGTCTCTCCTGTTCCGCACCCTTCACATTTACGAGAGCTTTACGACGCAGACTGTGCCACACCGACCTCTGCATTCAGAACGGTGCGTTTCGCCGACCGCTGTGATGCGACCTGCTCAGCTGCGGTAGTCTTCCGTCCTCGCGCTCCCAAGACTGATTCGTACGCTCCACAGGCGCCTTTCCGTCTCCATTCCCTAACGTGACCGGCCACGAGGGTTCGGGCCGCGTTTTGAGAGTCGGCGAAGCCGTCACTCGTGTCCAGCCGGGCGACAAAGTCCTGTGCTCGTTCAACCACTGCTCCTCGTGCGGGCCATGCCGGACGGGTCATCCCGCGGCCTGCGAGAAGTTTGGCGAGATCAATTTCGGACGGGTTAGGAGCGCGCAGACGGGCAACAAGGCAGGAATCAAGGGGACGGGCGGTGAGGAAATGTGCGTCCGTGAAATGGCCGTCTGTTCACTTGCCCCGCATCGCTCGGAGGCGCCTGAGCTGTTTGAGCTGCACGAAGCTGACCCGCCCGCTCCAAAACGCCGCGCAGCTACGGCGCCTTCTTCGGACAATCAATGTTCGCCCGGCACGCTCTTGCGGCCGAGAACTCGGTCGTCAAGGTCCCCGACGACACCGACCTCGTTACGCTTTCGGCTCTCGGTTGCGGCTTCCAGACTGGCGCAGGCGGAGTCCTCAACTTCCTGAAGCCGTCGAAGGACTCGTCAATCGCGATTTCTGGGCTCGGTGCCGTCGGAATGGGCGCGCTTTTCGCCGCCAAGTACCTCGGCATCAAGAAGATCGTCGCGCTCGACGTCGTTCCCGCCAAGCTGGACCTTGCCAAGAAGTTCGGCGCGACGCACGCTTTCAGTGCTCGCGACTCGGACGTCGTCCAGCAGGTCAAGGACGTCACGGAGTACAAGGGCGGAGTACAATATTTTGTTGAGTGCTCGGGGAACGTTTCAGCGCTGAAGGCCGCGTGGGCGATGACGGCGAACCGAGGGCATCTGCTCAGGTGCGTCGTTTCATCGCGCCACCCGGGGCCTAGGCCGGCTGGCGACGATGTCGACATGTTGGGCAGGATACTAATGATTGAGTCTCGCAGCTGCGGCACGCCAGGACCAGGTGTCAACCCTCCTTTCGACGTCTTCGGCAACCTCGTCGCGTGCAAAGTCCGTTCGACGTCACCCCTTTCACGATGCTATGGGCTGACCCTCCGCGCCCACCCGTAGACCTACAGCGGTCTTTGCGAAGGCGACTCGAACCCGCCCGAGTTCATCCCGTTCCTCATCAAGCTCTACAACGAGGGCCACTTCCCCGTCGACAAGATCAGCAAGATTTTTTCGCACGACAAGCTCGACGATGCGATTCACGCCATGCACAATGGTGAGACGATCAAGCCTATCGTGGTTTTCGGCCAGGCTTGAAGGAGGGAGGCTGCGAGAATTGGCGGATGAGGGCCATGAGGGATAGCTCTATCGGTCTTGTTGGTCTCCTTTCCCGATGCTCGCGCTCTGCCTGGTCTACATATGTACAATACAAGGTCGAGACGCTCAGCATGCGGCGTTCACGGCCAGCGAGACGGTTCTCGAAGCGAGAAAGGCCCTCATTACTCATTCTCCGCGTTCTCTACGCTGCAGACGGTCCCGCTTCTCTCCACCACACATACAGAGTATATGGCGCCTCTCGACATACGTAGTGACTCTATTCCGCCTCTCGATGCCCCTGCTAGCCAAAGAAAGCCCGCCAGCGCCCTATGGATGAGATTTCTCGTGCACGAAAGCCTGCTGAGCGAGAGGAGAGAGTGCTTCGATTCCAAGAGAAGGTACGGTGCTACAGAGAGAGGTAGTAAGGGTGTACGGAAAGTGCGAGAACATCAGGTGATCAGGGAGAGAGAGTTAACAAAGAAGGAAACGAGGAGGCGAAGCGCGGAAGAGAGGGGGAAGCCGCGGCAACGGCGAGCGAGTCCACATGAGCCCCTCCTCAGCGCGAGCCGTCCCAGGCTCGGCAGTCCTAATGGTACACGGTAGTCGTACATCGACGTCGGATAAAAACCCGGTGGGAAAAACCGTGCGTCGAGGAGAGAGGGTGTGTCGACAGGGGGATGTTCAGTGAAAGCGGGATGGGAGGTTGGTCGGGCGTCTTGCTCGTCCGTCGTTGCGCTCGCTCTGCTGCTGGCGAGCTCGCATCGCGGCGCGTTCTTGCTCTTGTTGCGCCCTCTGCCGCTGGACCTGCTGCGCTTGTCGTTGCTGGCGCTCCTGGACGCGACGCTGTTGGATGAGCCGGGTGCGTTCTTCTTCGCGACGACGCTGCTCGGCGAAGGTCTGGACGGCGCGGTCGTGCTCGGCGGCTACTTGCTGACGATACTCTTCACGCTCGACAGCCATACGACGGTCGACTTCGGCGGAGATGGCGCGTTGGCGGGCTTGGGCGTGCGAGTCGGCGACTTGAGGTGGTGCGTACCACAGCTCGTCGGTCTCCTCGGCGGGTCGGTACAATTTGAGCTTGGCGACATTGGTGAGCGTGCGGAGGATGTGGCCGGAGGGCGTCTGGAGCTGGGCGGTACCATTGGCGGCGAGCGAGCGGACCACGAAGGGGCCATCCCATCTCGGCTGGAGCTTCGACTGACGGCGGTCGTTCCATCGCAGGACCAGGTCGTGTACCTTGATGCCTTGCTCAGGGTACGTCTCGTCTCGCTGCTCAGCGCGGCGCTCGCGGATTTCGAAGGCGCGGCGGGCGGCTTCTTGGCGGAGCGGATCGAGGTCGCGGAGACGGTTGGCGGCACGCTGCTGATACTCGGCAACTTCGGCGTCGGAGGGAGGCGTGGTGACGGCGTCGCGGATGGTCTGTGACGGAAGGACAGGGTCGCGGCCGAAGTTGAGGTAGAAGGGCGAGTATCCGAAGGCGGCATTTCGGTTGGCACGGATAGCCAAGAGCGCATCGCTGACGTACTGGTCCCACTTGTCCTGCTTGTCAGGCGCAGACAACTTGGCGATCGCGTCTACGAGGGTCTTGTGCATGCGCTCGACTCGACCGTTCGTCTCGGGATGGTAAGGCGTCGTCTTGAGGTGCTTGATGTTGAGACGCTTGAGCGCTGACGTGAACTTCGTCGCCAGGAACTGCAGTCCGTTGTCCGTGAGCAGGTGAGTTGGCTTGCCACGCTCGGAGATGATGAAACGAAGCATCATCAAGGCGGACTCCTCGTCTGCCTTCGGAATCGGCATTGCGATGGGCCAGCCGGTACCGTGGTCGATGGCGGTGATGAGGTACTCGTTGCCGGAGATGGAGCGAGGAAGCGGACCGACGAAGTCGAGGGACCAGAGACGGAACGCGTCGACGGCGGGGAGCGGATGCAGCGGCTGGGGTCCTGGGCGTTCGCGGTCGAGGAACTGACAGCTTGTGCACGTCGACAGGGCGTCTTCGACGATGGCGGAGATCGAGGGGAACCAGTAGCGCTCGGCGACGGTTCGGGCGGTCGATCCGGAGGCCAGGTGACCCAAGTCGAGGTGAGTCCTGCGAGCGATGTCTTGCGCGGCTTCGAGCGATGTTGGAACTTCGAGTTGACGTCCGTTCGAGTCGTCCTTGTACAGCGTGTCGTCAATGAGGCGGAACCCGCGGCGGCGGATGTCGAAGGTGAGTTCTGACTCCCTTCCCCTCATCAGCTCGTCGCGCCACGCGCTGAGTGTCTCGAACTCTCGCTCCAGGGAACCGGCGTCAGCGAGAACGTGCGCGAGGAGCGGAGTGTCGTGGTCGGAGGGTTCAGGTAAGCCTTCTCGTCTTGACAGAGCATCCGCGGCCAGCTGGTTCTTGCCGGGGCGGTAGACGATGAGCACATCGAAGTGTTCGATGTCGTCGACGAAGCGGGCGAGTCGACGGGAGACATGGCGCTGCGAGCGGAAGTGCTTGAGGGATTCGTGGTCGGAACGGACGACAATGGGGGAACCTTCGACGTAACCTCGCCAGTGCTTGAGCGAGTGGACGATGGCGAGGAGTTCGCGCTCTTGTGCGGAGTAATTCTGCTCCGTCTTCGTGAGGCGGCGAGACTCGTATGCGACCGGGTGGAGCTGTTTGTCCTTGAGTGACTTGGCGTACTTGACGAGGTCGAACGGCTGACCACGCGGAATACTGACGCCTTCGTCTTGCTGCAGAACAGCGCCGATATTCTTGCCAGAAGCGTCGCAATCGATGACGAACGGGTGGAAGGGTCGTGGGTGGAAGAGGAGTGCGGTACGTGCGAGGGCTTGCTTGACGACGCCAAACGCGTGCTGACACTTGTCGTCCCAGACGATGGCGGACCTCTTCTTCGGCGACCCGAGCGTCAAGTCGTAGAGCGGCGACATGAGCTCGGAGAAGCGCGGAACGAAGCGCTTGTAGTACGTCGCGAGATTGATGAATCCGCGTACGTCGGTGATCGTCTTGGGCGTTGGCCAATCCAGAATCTTGCTGACCTTGCTCGGATTCGTGCGCAGTCCTTGTCCATCGACGATGTGGCCGAGGTACACGAGCGAGGTCTTCGCCCAGTGACACTTCGACTCGGACAAGACGAGCTTGTGCTCGTCAAGTGCGGTGAGTACCTTCTTGACATGCACGCGGTGCTCTTCGAGTGTGCGGCTGAAGATGACGATGTCGTCTAGGTAGACAAGGACAAAGCGGTCAACAAACGGTGCCAGGATCTCGTTCATCATGCGCTGGAATGTCGCGGGTGCATTGGTGAGTCGAGTTTGAGTCGTTCTCCTGGCAGTCGCGAGAGAAATGACCGAATTTCTTGCAGTTGTAGCACTGCACCTTCGACATCTCGACGGCGTGAATGGAGTCGAAGTCCATGGAGTCGGCGCGGACGGTCGTGCCGGTGGTGGTGGTCGGGATGTCGTTGTCGCGGGAGCGGCGGTCGTCGCGACGGGAGGAGGAGGTCGATTGTGAGTTCGACTTCTTCCCGTTCATGCGGTCAACGCGGGCCCAATCTCGGGCGGACGAGTAAAGCTTGTCGATGGTGTCGGGGCGGTCGTATCGGATGCGGTGCTGCAGGTCGGACGGAAGGTTCTTGAGGAAATACATTCGCTTGTCGGCGAATGTCATCTCGGTGTCCGGCAGCTGGCTGACGATCGCCTGGTACTTGCGCAGGTAATCATCGATGTCCCGGTACTTGAGGCGATCAAGCTTGAGGCGGAGCTCGTCGTATTTGAACAGTGAGTCGTACTTGTTCGTGATGGCGGCCTTGAATGCGTTCCACGACGGCGGCTGATCGTGGTTCTCTTTCTTCAGCTGCAGGTACCACGACTGGGCTTCATTGCGAAGCAGCGCGGAGACGGCGGCAGTGCGCGAGGCGGCGGGAACCGACTGTGCGTCAAGTTGGTCTTCGATCAAGCTGATCCACGCGCTGACATCTTCGTCCTGCAGACCCTTGAACGTCGGCAGGTCGACCTTAAGCGACCAACGGCCGGATGCGGAGGTCTGGATCGGTGCAGACTGGGCAGGAGGTTGAGTAACCTGCTTGAGCGCGCGGGTGAGTTCTTGGAGGTCGGCTCGGTAAGCCTGACTGTTCTGCTGCTGCTGCCGAAGTTCCTGGATGGTACTGATGAGCTGTTCGTAATCGCGGCGGGTCAATTGGATGGGTTCGTCTGGGTTGACGGCAGCTGGGAACGAAGGTGGGTCGTTCTGGTTCATGGCGGTGGTGGTGGCGGCGGCGGCGGTCGCTTCGACGGCGGCGGCGGCGAGGAGTGGACGGTGTCGACGGTGTCTCGGTACGTAACAGGGCGTCCCCGGCTACGTTGGGTGCGGCGAACGACGTCTAGGAAGGTCGCTGACCGACTTCTTCTCGCAGATTCTCCTGCAACTTCGACGGCTTAGGCGGACGGACTGGTCGGCGGCGTCGGGATACGGCGGCGGCAATGGGAGGGAGCGACCCTCAGGCGGCGGCGGTAACGGTCGGTGCGGACGGGCGGAAGCTGGCCTCGTCGGCGGACGATGGTGGTTGTCGGTGGCGGGATGCGCAGGCGGGTAGCGGTGAGCTGTATCGACGGTTGTTGCTGAGGATCTGTTGTATGCAGACCTCTCAGTTGATCAACTGAGATTTCTCGTGCACGAAAGCCTGCTGAGCGAGAGGAGAGAGTGCTTCGATTCCAAGAGAAGGTACGGTGCTACAGAGAGAGGTAGTAAGGGTGTACGGAAAGTGCGAGAACATCAGGTGATCAGGGAGAGAGAGTTAACAAAGAAGGAAACGAGGAGGCGAAGCGCGGAAGAGAGGGGGAAGCCGCGGCAACGGCGAGCGAGTCCACATGGAGGACCCCGACACCGCCTCGCTAACCTCTACTCCTCCGTCCGCTCATGATCACACCGTAGACTACTCCGATGACAGACGCTATACCTCTCCTAAATGGTTCTGAGTGCTCCTACGTCCACTTCCGCCAGCACCATCTCCTCCCGAACAAGCCCTGCCTCATCTCTCCGAAACTCGTCGAGGACTGGCCGATTAGGCGGAAGATCAGTAGGCGGGACGGTGCGCTCGACTGGGAGTATCTGGAGGTCACATTCGGGCGGTACGAGGCTGTCTGCGTGGACTGCGAAGCGCGAGACGAGGCTGGGAAGGGCGACCAAGCGGAAGTCAGGACGTTTGGCGAGTTGCTGGCGCTGTGGAAGGCAGGAAAGGGACGTACAAAGTATCTAAAGGACTGGCACTTGCCTTTGCTCGTCTACCGCGAGGCTGAGCGGCTAGATAAGGGCAAGGGGAAAGAGCGAGTCAGGGAGGAATTGTACGAGGTGCCGCGACTTTGCCTGGACGATTGGATGAACGAGTGGGAGGGGAGCGAGGGGAACGACGACTTCCGGTTTGTGGTACGTCGGTGTTGGTGACAGCGGCGCTCAGAGGAGACTCTGACGATTCTCGTTGCAGTACGCTGGAGGAGGCAGCACCTTCACGTCTCTACACCGCGACGTCTGTACGTTCGTCGAGGGCCCTTCCGCGTCCTTAAGCTGAGCGTCTAGCGGGCAGACTGCTCCTACTCAATTAGCACGCAGCTCTACGGGCGCAAAAAGTGGTTCCTCTTCCCCCCCTCCTGTACCCCTCACCTCCTCCCTCTCATCACCGAGGCGGAGCGAAATGACACGAGCGTCAGCTGTGACGAGTGGAGCGACGAGCGGAAGGAGGAGTTCCGGGCGCGCGGGATGATGGTTGTTGAGCAAAAGGAGGGCGAGTCGATCTTCATGTGTGTCCCCGACATCACTCTTCCTATATAGAGCCAACACATCTCGTTACAGTCCATCCGGCTACTACCACTCCGTCCACAACCTCACCCATCCGACCGTCTCGCTCAACCACAATTGGCTCAACTCGCACAACCTCCCGGACGTGTATCGCTCGTTGTCGGACGAGGTTGAGCGGTGTCGAGTCTCAATCGAGGACGTGAAACAGATGTTGATTGAACGGGCGACGCGGAAGGGCGAGGGAGAGGAGGGGTGGAGGGAGGACTGGGAAGCGGTATTGGATGAGCTGGTTGAGCGGAGCGAAGGGTGGAGGTGCGTCCCCATCGCGCGCCGGCTGCCAAGATGACATTGCCCATGTGTGGTGCGCAGTTGGCCCAAGTTCTGGCGGATGATGCTCAACACGATTCGGAACCTCGAGGTCCCGCTCGCCATCCTCGAGGAACGCGCGGCAAAGTCGCGCTGGTCGCTCATCCCGCCCGACGCTCGTCCTTCCACCTCCTATGTCCTTGATCAGGTGAGCTGCCCATTGTTTGTTCGAGATTTCAGCCGCAAAGCTGATCCCGCACGCACAACAGGTCCGCCCGCTCGTCCTCGACTTCCGGCAACGCCCCGAAGCGGAATGGCGGTGGTTGGCCGGGTTAAGAAAGGTTATAGAGGGCGTCGAGGCGGAGCTGAACCGGTTGGAAGGCGTTGTGCGGGCGACGAAGACGGGAGATGGAGCGGATGAAGCGGGCTTAGCGAGCGGGAACGGCAGGTAGGGCAGAGGCATCGGTCGCCCCCCCCCCTATGGCGTGCAATTTAGGCAGCGCGTCGGGCGAGTCCGGAGACTCCCGCAGGCTGAGAAAGCTGACATCGCTGTGGGTGAGCGCTTCGAGGGAGAGGGCGGTGCAGCATTGCGACAACAACGCGGGGAAAGCCGCCGCAAGTCGCACTGACTTTACACAGGCTCTGGCAGCCCGGTGAAAACACGCTCAGCCCTACCGTGCGTTGTCGCGTGCGAGTCAAGAATCCAACTCCACCCTGGCCGTGCTCGCTTGCTCGCCTCGCTTTGAACGCTTCCACGCTCGACTGGCTGAGCAGACCCGACGCTAGACGCTTCAAAGACGGCCGCACAACTAGCCCGCGCCTTTGTACGCGCCCCGCTCGCCGCTCGTTCGCTCATATCCCCTTCTCTCGCTCGCTCAATCCGTCTCGCACCGCAACTCCCCCGTTCGACAGGCTCGCACCCCAGAGCTTTCTTCACAAGCACCAAAGTCATGTCAAGCCTCCCGCCGTTCCCCCTCCCCGCGCAGCCGTCCATCTCGGACGAGCACCTTGCCTCGACCCCCGCACTCGACCTCTTCAAGCTCGCAGCAGCCGAGTTCATCCATTCGGTCATCCCTGAGGTCGATATCGAGAAGGCGTTCGAGGGCGTCGAGTCGGGAAAGACGGGAAAGAACGTTCAAGGCGACTTTACGGTTGCGGTCCCGCGGTTCAGGCTCAAGGCCAAGCCTAACGAGGTTGCAGAGAAGCTCGTCTCCGAGGTGAGTGCGGCGGGCGATGCGTGTCGTTCATTCTGGCTGCTTGGCGGGGCAGCTGGGCCGGAGCTGGACAGGAACAAACCGGGAGAGGACCATCATGCTGGAGACGGCTCGCGATCTCCTCATTCATGAGCAGTTCACGCGTTGAGGAGCGCTCGCTGACACGCCCGCGCCGTCCGCAGTTCAAGCCAACTCCTTACCTCGCCTCGATCACTGCCAATGGAGCTTTCGTCTTCTTCAACGTCCAAGTCAATGCCCTCGCCTCCCTTGTCCTCTACCAGGTCAACACTCAGACTTACCTCACGCCGGACGAAGACCACTCTGCCCTCTCGACTTTTGCCAACCTCTCCCTCTCCGACTCGGGCGCCGATAAGCCGCCAGCGGGCCTCAAGCTCCTAAAGAAGAACGGCTACGGCACGAACCAGAGCGGAAAGGGAAAGAACATCATCGTCGAGTTCTCGTCGCCTAATATCGCCAAGCCCTTCCACGCAGGTCACCTTCGCTCGACCATCATCGGCGCTTTCCTTGCCAACTTGTACGAGGCGAACGGCTACAACGTCTTGCGCATGAACTACCTCGGTGACTGGGGCAAGCAGTTTGGTGGGCTCGCCGCGTTTTCGTCTCCTCGTCCGCGCTCACCTCGTTCGCAACCGCAGGTATCCTTGCTGTCGGGTTCGAGCGGTACGGATCGGAGGAGGAGCTCGAGAAGGACGCGATTACGCACTTGTATGACGTCTACGTCAAGATCAACAAGGATGGCGAGACGGACGAGTCGATCCACGACCGGGCGCGCGAGTTCTTCGTCAAGATGGAGGCTGGTGCGTCGCGCAAAGCCGATTCGCTTCCTGCTATGGCCGTGACTGAGACGTGGCTCCGGTCGACGCACAGGTGACGAGGAGGCGGTCGCGCTGTGGAAGAAGTTCCGCGACCTGTCGATCGTCAAGTACAAGGAGACCTACGCGCGACTCAACATCTACTTCGACTTGTACTCGGGCGAGTCGCAAGTCTCTCAAAAGGCGCAAACCGATGCGCTCGAGGCGCTGCAAAAGTCTGGCATCGTCGAAGAGTCGCAGGGTGCGCTGATCGTTGATTTGCGCAAGTACAAGCTCGAGAAGACGGTTGTCAGGAAGAAGGACGGCACGAGCGTGTACATCACGCGCGACATCGGTGGAGCGGTCGAGCGGTACGAGAAGTACAAGTTTGACGAGATGGTCTACGTCGTCGCGAGTCAGCAGGACCTCCATCTTGCACAGGTGCGTCGAGTTTGTTCTCGCTTGGGCTTCCCTCGCTTCCAAGGGACGTCAGCTGATACCTCAGGTCGGCCTCGTGCAGTTCTTCAAGGTGCTCGACCTGATGGGCTATCAGTGGGCCAAGACGCTCCGACACGTCAACTTTGGAATGGTGCTCGGCATGTCGACGCGCAAGGGCACGGCCGTCTTCCTCGAGCAGATCCTCGACGAGTCCAAACGCGTCATGCACGACGTCATGCGCAAGAATTCCGACAAGTACGCGGCGATCGAGGACCCTGAGTACACGAGTGACAAGTTGGGAATCACGGCGGTCAAGGTCCAGGACATGTCGGGCAAGCGGTGCGTGGGCTTCTGAGCTCGCCCCTCCGAGTGCTGTGTTGACACTTGTACACGCGCGCAGGATCAACAACTACGAGTTCAAGTGGGAGCGCATGACTTCGTTCGAGGGCGACACGGGTGGGTCTGCTCTCCTGTTCTTTGCGCGGATCGCTCGAACGGCTCGGCATGAGCGACGCGGGGAGGGACGCTGACGCATAGTTCCCGCAGGCCCCTACCTCCAATACGCCCACGTCCGGCTGTCGTCGGTCGAGCGCAAGAACGCGCCCGACGTCGTCCTTCCTCCCCCCGCCGAGCGACCCGCCGCGATCGACACGTCCCTGCTCACCGAGCCCAAGGCGCGCGAGATCCTCCTCCTGCTCGGACAGTACCCCGAAGTCGTGCGGGCGGCACTCAAGTCGCTCGAGCCGTCCACGATCTGCACGTTCGCGTTCCGCCTGTCGCACCTGATTTCGTCGGCGTGGGAGACGCTCATCGTCAAGGGCCAGCCGCGCGACGTCGCGCTCGCCCGGCTGTGGCTGTACGTCTCGGCCAAAGACGTCCTCGGCAGCGCCATGCGCCTCCTCACCCTTGAGCCCCTCGAGCGCATGTAGACGCCGTGTGGTGTGTCTGGCAATCTTAGACGTCGTTCGAGCTGTACTTGTGCCGTCTTTCGGGATGCGGACGAGTCGCCGCGGTTCCGACGAAGAGCGAGTCGGGAGAGGCAGGAGGGCGGAGTCTCTCGCTTCGTCGCTCTTTCGCTCACGATCGTCTGGAATCGTCGTTGCGAGTCGCTATGCTGTCGATCTAAGTCCATCCGACGTCAATCCGAGCGAGCTGCTGTCAAGCCCGCCGACCACTCTTCGACCCTCTCCCTCTCTCTTCCTCTCTTTCCACTTACACTTCATCCTATCGAATAACTCGCCCGCCATGGTCCTGCGTCACCTCGACCTCGCCATCCGCCCCGCCCTGCGCGCCGCCTCGACGACCGCCTCGCGCCCGCGCCTGCCCCCCTTCGAGGGAGTCGCCTTTGCCGCCCCTCCCTCGCCGTCGGTTGCGGGCCAGCTCGCACAGGTCTACCTCCCCGACATGCATCGCATCGAACACGCTGAACCGGCGCCCGTCCTCATCGTGAGTTCTCGCCCTCGGCACGTTGACTCGGAAGGCGGGGGTTGGGATGCGGCTTGCTCGGCCTCGCTCGACTCGCTGGGTGGATCGGCGTGCGTTCAGAAGGAGCTACACGGGCTTGTGGGATTATCTGGGGCCGTTCATGCTGCGCCGGGCGACGTTGACGGCGTGCGAGGGATGCGGGCACTCACTTGGGGACCCCGGACAGCGAGTGTTGGGCGACCCTTATCGCCGGCGGGATCGAATGAGCGTCGCACGAGGCTCACGGCGATGTTGTGCTGTCGTTGGGGATGCGCTCGCACCGTCAAGAAGTCGCCGCGTTGAAGTTGGCCGACCTCTTCCGCCGCAACTTGTCCTCGGCCAACGCAACTCACGCCCGTTCTCACAAGCTGACGTCTCCCGTGCGAACGCAGCCCGCTCTCCCCGACACGTACACGTCGCCGGCCCAGTCTAGGAGCGTGTACCCGCAGCTTCAGCCGAGGACTGTCACCATCCAGACCGTCGCGAGCGAGTCGACCCATCTCGGCGGCGGGCCTAGCAGCACGGCCACCGCCGCGCAGTAGGTGACAGCCGGTGCGTTCGTGTCCCCACTGTGACGCTGGCACGCCCGCTAATGCCCGCCGTACCGCAGCATCGCCCACCCACAGACACTTTTCCTATGTTCCCTTCGCCTCGAGTCGTGCCAAGGAAGTCGTATCCGTTTCCGTGCTCCTGTAGACCTGTTTCCACACTAACAAGACTGTCCTCGATCAAGTAATGCGCTTGTCTCTCCGTTCCCCCTTTGTGCTCGTCGCCGCCCGCACGATCCCTCTGCTAGACATTCTTCCTTTCCCTCGTGCTCGAGCTGGATGGCCGCTCTCACGGCTTCGACGCGGACAGGCTCTCGCTCACGCTCTACCCGACTCGCCCTCACTGCCGCCACGCTCCTCTGTCTGCTGACGCTGACGCTCTCGCTTCTCTCGATACGGGGCGCAAAGGCCTCTCTCACACCTCTCGCGTCGCAGGACTATGCGGCGCGACGGGGGTTGCTGGCGAAGCGCGGAGAGAGTGGAATGGTGACGCGGGTGGGGCTGGCGATGAGGCAGAGCGGTGAGAACGAATGGCGAGGAGGGGAGGAGATTGAGAGGAAGGGCAAGTTCGCCAGTCATTCTCTGAGGGAGGCGCATGGGTGATCGAAGGGACGTGCAGGGACGTATCGGTGCAGGGCTAGACTGGCATGTCGCGGGACGAGGACAGAGAAGCGCGTTGGACGACGAGGCTGACCTCGCGTTCCCTCTCGCTTCATTCATAGAGCTGATCCTCAAGCTCGTCTTCTCTATCGTCTTCGTGCTGCTGGGAGGGGTATTTTCGGGCCTGAGTCTGGGACTGATGGGTGAGCAGCGTCTTCTATGAGACTTTGGGCAAGACGAGCTGATTTTCCTTCCTTTGCGCAGGCTTGGACTCAATGAACCTCCAAGGCGAGTTGTCTTGTCGTCTTCAAAGTTTTTCAATCTAACCTTACCTGGGCGCGCAGTCCTCGCCGCTTCCGGCCCTCCCCAAGACCGCATCGACGCACAGAAAGTCTTCTCGCTCCTTTCGCACGGCAGACACTTCGTCCTCGTGTGCCTCCTCCTTTCAAACGTGATCGTCAACGAGACACTCCGTGCGCTCCCTTCTCCAGTCTCTCCACGATCGTCCTCGACTTCACGGGCGGTTTGCGCGCAGCCGTCTTCCTCAACTCGCTCATCGGCGGTGGAGGAATCCTCGCGATCGTCATCTCCAGTGCGGCGATTGTCATTTTTGGCGAGGTCTTGCCACAGGCTTTGTGCGCGCAGTACGGGCTGAGGGTCGGAGCCAAGTGTGTCGGTTTCGTGAGGGTGCTGGTGAGTATGCGTTTGTTCGTCCGTCGCGCGACGATGTCAGCGGCTTCTTCCTTCCGATGCCTCTCAGCGATGAGCTTGAGAGTGGACTTATCCGCGAATGTTGCTCACTCCCTCGCGCAGATGTACCTCGAATCCCCGATTTGCTACCCAGCAGCCAAAGTCCTCGACTGGCTTCTCGGCTCACACACGACCCACCTCTACCGCCGGGAAGAACTCAAGACGCTCGTGCACCTGCATGCCGGGGGAAAGGTATTGCGAGAGGACGAGGGAGAGCTGGTTGAAAGGGTGCTAGAGTTGGCGGAGAGACGGGTGGGAGAAGCGGTGAGGAGGACGAAGGAGGTGTTTGCGGTAAGCGATGGCCTGCGGATATGCGATGTCGATCTGAAGCAGGTACGTTGCGGCACTGGAGGATCGGCTTGCTCGTCAGGCTTCTCACTGATGAGCTCGTTGTGCTGCCCTGGTGTCGCCTCGCACAGCTCCTCATTCGGAGGCAGCACTTCCTACCTGTTCGAAGGTCGAAGACGGCGTTTGGCGCGAGTGAGGAGAATAAGGAGGAGCCCTTCATAGGTTACCTGCGAATTGGGGAGGTACGTACGATCCTCCTACTTCTCCCGCTCTGTCACTCAAGCTCCTCGCCTTTGACAGCTCATAGAAGTGCAAAGTCGACCGAACGAGTGCATTCGCGACGTTCTACAGTCCATCTTGCTCGCACGGCTGACCTTCGCAATCCCTAGCCTCGTCCGCTCCCTCGCCCTGCGTCCGCTCGTCCAGGTCGTCCCGAATACGTCAGTGATAGACTGTATCGCATTTGTGTGCTGGTCGTGTCGTCGCTCGACGCTCGAGATGAGGCTGACGAGTTCGTCCTCCGCAGCTGAGGAGGGAGGATCCGGAGGCGGTTTTGCTCGTCTCGAACGTACGTCCGGTCCGCTCTCTCTTCACGAGCAACCTTGAGTAACAGGCCCGCTTCACAGTCGGCTTTTGACGGCGCGGACGCGCTCGGCTTCGCAGTCCTCCATGACCTGCTCAAGGCGATCCTGCACGACGAGCCCGACGAGGTGCGCCGCCAACCCTTTTCTAGCTCACTTTACTGACTGACTCGTTCTTTAACAGGCGCGCGATCTGACCGTCTCACTCGGAGCAAGTGCTCGCGCAGCTCTCGCTCGTCCGCCTCGAGCGTCCGCTTCGATCGGCCTGAGTCGCTTCGTCTCCGGTGCGCACCAGTCCCTCCTACCTCGAAGCACAGGTCTAACGTGTCATTCACGCAGGCATCGTCGACCGCCACTTCACCCACCGCGCATCGTCCTCCCAACTATCCTTCCGCCTCGACTCGTCCGACGAGGAATCCAACCCCTTTAGCCGCTCCCGCACAGCGTCCGCCTCGTACCGGCCGCTCGCCTCTTCTACACACTCGCATCACCGCACGACGTCGTCCGTCTCGCGCTCTCCGGTCGTGCCAGCTCCACGAAAGACGGGATGGGACGGTCGAGGCGGAGGGTTCAAGTTCCCGACGCCAGGTGGGTCGCCGGTTGGGGAAGAGGTGGACACGTTTGCGCTGGGAGATGTGGATGACGAGGAGGCGAGGGACGATTCCGGGTTTGGAGATGGGGAGGAGGTAGGCGGGAAGGGCGGCGAGCTGGATCCGCTGGGCATCGAGGGCGGACGGCGAGTACGGTAACGTCATCTTCGAGACGAGCAGAGTATCATATCGACCTTTGTGCAAGTCGTGCAGCAGGAGAGATCGGTCAAAGGGGTTGAGCGGTTCTGCTCGTTCGAGACCGTGAAGCGTAAGCAAGCGATGCGTGCGACGATGCAAACTTCTACCGGAACCACTGCGACACCAGACTCGACATGTCACAGCCCCATCGCCTCGAACGAGCCGGCAAGCGCCTGCGCGAGCGCTTCGGGCGGCCCCAGACTCAAAAAGTCCTCGCTGCAGAGCCTCATGTGCGCCGACCAGACCTGCGGTCGCGCGTCTTGAGCGTGTGCTGCTCGTCTCGATGGCGCAACCTGAAGACGCGGCGACGCACGGATGACTGGCAACTTCGCCCGCAGAAGTAGACAGTGGAGCAACCGCTACACCGCGTCTGCGTCCGCCTGTCGCACACCGCGCAAGTATGGTCGGCACTGGACGTCATTGTGCGCAAGCGTCGGACTCAAGTGAGGGACTGTAGCCGTCTCGAGGCGACGTGCGAGGGACAGGCGTGAGGGGGTGCAGACAATGGCGGTAAGCGACGCGGGAAGTAGGAGGAGGTTCGGTCGGCCCGAGACAGTCGCTATGGACAGCTTGACGCCCTTGTAAGCCAGTCAAACCGAATCGAGGGTGAAGCAGGGAGCCAACGTTCCCCTCGAGAGCCTGTCCCGGTGTCGTTCGCCTCGTCGCCCTTCTGCTGGCGCGTGAGACTCTCGCTGTGCTCAGTGTTGTTACTGCGACACGCCTGATCACCCTCGCAGCCCCACCGCTCTTCCTCGCTCTCCCGTCCGTCCGCAACTCCCTCGCTCAACAAGGCCAAACAGCATCGGAGGCCTCGGCACGACCACGGGAAGGTCTGAGACCGGGTACAAGGGCTTACTGTGAGTCTGTTAGTCGCCTGACCCTGCGAATGAGCCTGCCGAGCGGAGCGATCGCGCGCAAGCACCTCATCTCGGTTGAGGGGGAGGAGTTGACTAGCGGTGTGAGGGACGCCGCTGGGACACGAACGAGACAGATGTCTCGTACTAATCGCACCGGAGACGACACTTCAGTGGTTGTCTGCGTCCGTCGCGCTGACGTCGCTCTTCTCTCGCCGATAGCCTGAACCTTCGTCCTCGCTTGGCATAGCGGTACCTCCTCCTGCGAGCCGACAGTCTCGCCCGTCTCTTTCGAACGAGTACACCCATCGACGCCCTCCCACCCTCGCTCTTTCTCGACCTCCCGTTCGCCCCCTCCCCTTCGACCGCCCCCACTTGGCGTCGGAAGTCCAGGCGGAGAATTCGCAGGCGCGCTGAGCGGGTTCGTTGCGTTCTTTTCCTCTCTCGTGATAGCTGTGAGGAGACATCGGGATCTCTCGCATTCGAGGAGGCAATGTGGACGCGGCGGAAGCGGATTCTCTGGTTCCGCGGCCGCTGACTTTGTCTGTTCTCACACAGTAACATTCTACCTTCCCACCCTAACCCTCGCCATGACCTCCCTTCATGCCCACGCGAAACCCTCGCTCCACCTCTCGCTCACCCCCGGCTCTGCCAGCCCCTCTCACGCATCCACCTCGACTCCCCCCTCATCGTCCCGCCGCGTTCCCTCGTGGGGATCCGCCGCCTCGGACACTTTCTCGCGCATCTCGGTAATGGGCGACCGCAGCCTTGACCCGCTACCTTCGCCGCTCGAATCGCGCGAGTGGGGACTCCTGCCAGAGTCGTCGTCGAGCCGGCTAGGCGGGACGGGTGGGAGCTGGTTGGATGGATGGGGCGGATCGATTGGGACGAGTGGCGGGAAGGGCAATGCGAGCGAGGCGGGCGATTTAGCCGGCGGATCGTGGATGAGCGGCGGAACCAGTGAGTTTGGCGCCTTTGCGTCCGGGTCGGCGCCGACCGATGGAACGAGCGACGCGCGGCAAGCGCCGAACCGGAGCAAGACCCTCTCGTTCTTCGACACCGGCTCGGAAGAGTCGTCTCGCGCTCTTTCGCCTCCGCCCAATCCTCCCTCGCGGCAGAACTCGCTCAACAGTGGCCACAGTCGCGGTCCGTCGTCTTCGTCGGCGCCTCCACCCTCGCCGGGCTGGGAATCCCTTTACCAGCCCGCCCTCGACCCGCTGCGGAGCTCGGTAGCGAGCAGCACGAGTAGCTGGTTGGACGAGCCGTCGGATGAAGGGACGAGTGCGCCGTGGACGCGAGGACGCGGCGGGTCGATCGGGAGCACGGCGGGCGCGAGAAGCGTCGTTGACGGGTTCCGGACTCCGAGGAACGAGTCGCAGTCGCCGAGGCGGATGGACGGCGAAGAGCCGTTACCCGTCGCTGCACTGCGACCACGACTTGCAGCGCTCGAGACATCGTCGATACAGCCCGGCTTTGGTTCGCCCTCGCTCGTTCACTTTCCCTCGAAGCCGATGTCGTCCCTTCCCACCGCCGTCGATCCCCCTCATTCCCGCTTCTACGACCTAGCGCCTGCGCCCTCATCCGTCGCCTCTCCCTCTCGATCTGCGTCTCGACGCCACTTAGTCTCGCTCGAGGAACAGCCGTCGCCCGCTGATTCGCCTCCGCGCTCCACACGGTCGAGCGGCGAGATGGCTCGTCCGACCCCTCCGTCGCAGCATGAGGAGTCCGACTCGGCACCAGTCGTCCAGGTTGGCGACCGATTGGGCGACTACGTGATCGACCGGTTGCTGGGCAAAGGCGCCTTTTCACGCGTCGCACTCGCACGGATGAGCAAGGGCAAGGGTCGCGCGAAGGGGCATGCGCGGACGGCGTCGAGGGATGCGGGAGCAGATGGAGGGCTCGTCGCGCTCAAGATGATTGGGAAGAAGGGGTGCGAGTCGAACGAGCGCATGCGGATATCGGTCATGCGCGAGGTTGAGGTGTTGAAGGCGCGTGCGGGCGAGTTTCGCCGTGTGGGAGCCCGTCGAAACTGACCTTTGCGATCTTCCGCCCGCAGAACGTCCTCCATCCTTCGCTCGTGTCCCTCTTCAGCTCGTTCTCGACACCGCAGTACACGGTGCTTGTCCTCGAATACTGCGCCGGAGGCGAGCTGTTCGACTTTATCGCCGACTGGCACCACGAGATGACAGACGGCCTTGCGAAGCGGATCTTTGGCGAGTTGTGCTCGGCGGTCGGGTGGATGCACGAGATAGGCCTCGTGCATCGCGACATCAAGCTCGAGAGTGCGTTCGAGTGCGCTTTGTAAGCTTGTGCGACCGCTGACGCTCGCCGCTTGCGTAGACATCCTCCTCACCTGCCGACCTTTCCCCTGTCCCGATCCTAGCTCCCTGCTCTCCTCGCTCCCGACACCGTTCGTCAAACTCACCGACTTTGGCCTCTCTCGCTTCATCAACCCCACCTCTCCTCTCCTCTCGACACGCTGCGGATCGGAGGAATACGCCGCACCCGAGCTGATCATGGGCAAGCGGTACGACGGGCGCAAGACGGATGCCTGGGCGCTTGGCGTCGTCCTCTACGCCCTCATCATGGGCGTCATGCCGTTTGTGCAAGGATCAGGAGGGCGACGAGGGTACCTGCTCAAGATTGCAAAGGCGGATTGGCGGTGGCCCGGCCTCACTCGGTCCCTCTCCGTCTCGTCCGTCACGCCAGAACCTCGCTCGCTCAACTCGTCACCTCAACCTGCCCTCTCCGCTCCTTTGTCCCGCCACGCATCCATCTCTTCCACCACTGCGCCGTCATCTCCGTCACTTGCCCCTTCAACGCCCGCATCGTCTTCTGCCTCTTCCCGCCTCGTCTCGCCCGCCGTCCAGGCCGTCGTCGCTTGCCTGCTCGTCCGAGACCCAGCGCGACGAGCGGCCGTTTCCGACCTGTGGGACCTGGAGTGGTTGCGAGGGGCAACGAAGGTCGGTGGGCGGCTGAGGCGTGTTGCGGCGGAGGATTGGGCAAGGCGGGGTTCCGAGTTGTTTGAGTGAGAGTGTTTAGTCAGCTCTTCAGCTGGGTCAGAGCTTGTTGTGTGCCTTGGCACTGTGCGCAAACGGGATACAATTCAATTCACGAAGAACATCCTCGCTCAAGTCCGTTTGCGTTGCGCCGCACAGCCGGGTGTTTACTGATCTGAGATTTCAAAGCGGGTGAAGGGAAAAGGAAACTGTCCGAGCCGGACGGAGGGTTAGGGTTAGGGTTAGGGTTAGGGTTAGGGTTAGGGTTAGGGTTAGGGTTAGGGTTAGGGTTAGGGTTAGGGT